>JAGFPH010020532.1:1037-14141 GCA_018207615.1 Philaenus spumarius | reverse complement strand
ACATAAAGTAGTTATATACGGTACCAGGTGTCTTAAAAGTCCCACTCTCCCCCCACCCCTTTACTTTTGTGTTTGTTAAAACAAACAAATATCCGTTGGGGAACGATACTAACTTGCCCACGGTATCTTTTGAAGCAATAGAAAATTGTTGGTGTCCCCTAAAAATGGGGGATTTTGGGGGCAACTCAAAATTTTCAAATAGGAAGTATGGTCATGTGATACATCATTTTAAAGGTCTATTTATTACTAGGAAAGACACATAAAGAAAATAAAAATCGAACCACCCAAAACAAAATGGCGGCCCTAAATGTGTTGAAATAAATCGACATAAAGTTGCTGATATCTCGAAAAGGAAGAGTTTTTAGAAAACATTTCAAGAGACAAAAATTGTTTATTTCAAAGTGCTTGATCTAAAAATATGCTTTCAAATCGATTTCGTAAATTTTATTTTTTACAAAATTTTCTAAGATGTATTTTAGTCGACTTACTTCAAAATGAAACCAAATTTTTATATTCATTCCACGAATTAACAGAAAAAAATTACTTATTATGTATCATTGCTCTTATGGGAATCGGAATCAATATGGCGGATAGGGTAGCTCTTAAGTGGAAAATATGACCCAATGGTCTTAACTTCGCCTCAATAAATAATGATTATTAATATTATTATTCACACATTATTTAAACCTAAACACACATTTATAAATTTGTTGTCTGTCTGTCTGTTTTTCCGGGCTAATCTTCGGAATGGCTGAACCGATTTTGACGAAACTTTCATTAACACGTAGAGGACGTTGCAGAGAATATTTTAGGCTACATTTTACTCCGAAAATATTTAAAATTCCTGTTAAAAAAATGAAAAACAAAAATATTGGACAACTCCTGTTTAAAAATATTGGACAAAATTAGGGTAGGGATTTTGTGGACAAATGTTGGAATATTGCATTTCTATTTCGATCTATGTCTAACATTATGTACTGGCTAACAGCTACCCCCACCACCCAACTTAGATCCTAGCGCCTGTGTTCTAATCAATAATCATTTTCGTAAAAATCAATATTGAAAAGTGTAAAAATTACGTACAAAATTAGGGATTTTGAGGACAAATTTTGGTTATAGTACGTTTATATTTCGTTCTATGTCTTACATTTTTTACAGTTCACAACTACCCACACCATCCGACTTATACAAGTGCCTCTGTCCTAATCAACCATCACTTCTGTAAAAATTCCTATTAAAAACATTTTAAAATAATAAAAAAAAAAATAAGAATTTTGTGGATAGTCCGTGTATATTTCTACCTCTGTCTTACATTTTGTACTGTTCACAGCTACCCCTAAAACCCATTTTATATCCAAGTGCCTCTGTCCTGATCAATCATCATTTCCGTAAAAATTTCTATTGAAAAAAAGTTAAAATAATTAACAAAATTAAGGATTTTGTGACAAATTTTAAAGATAACGCGTGTATATTTCGACCTCTTAAACTTTGTAAAGTTCACAACTAATAAATCAGCCTGTGAATTTTTCACGGATCTTACTAGTTGTGATATAAAGACGAGTTTTTCGTAGATATAGGTTACAAACTAACACAGCTGACACAGGGCAGCCTACTTACATTCACCACTGAGAACCAGACTTTATCGTCGTAAGCCTTATAGTTCAGATTTATGTTGAGGTTATGTTTGACGGTTGTCAGTTGGAATCCAGAAAACAGGTGAACTTCTCCTCGGATGACTCCTGACGGTTCGACGCCTTTCCATCTGAAACAGGAGACGGCAATACTCGTTCAGAGGTTTACTACAACTATACTGTTTTATTAGAAAATGACCATGCGTGCTTAGCACGCTAACTTCTGTGTTTACTCCGATCACAAGCAAACTTATTTATATTGAAGTGTAAACCTATATAGGCGCACCACGTCCAACAAATTTGTATACATGTGTGTACAGCAGAGTATACAGTTTTTTTGTTGCTGGGGGTGAATCGGATTTTACCGTCACGCGTTTCACCATTCATTTTGTGAAACGCTCCTAAAGATAAACGCTCGTAATGTGAAACTTTCTATTCCATCTGTTTGAAAAAAGTTTTGGTCTTGTCGAGATTCGAACCAGCAGAGTCCACCACCATAGACTTAAAGTTAGGCCTAAACTTAAAATTACTGTCTAGGCCTAACCTAAAATTATTGTATGTATATTGCCGTTAAAGCAAAATATACGCACAATAATTTTAGGTTAGGCCTAGATTGATGAACCAACATTTTATGTTTAATGAATGTACTTGCAATGAATGGATATTTAACTGTGTTTACTATCTTAGTTTTTATGTTATAATTATTTCTACTCCTTTATTATAACAACATTAAGGTATGGAAACAGTAAATATTTGTATAAAAAACAAAATAATAATAAACGGCAATTGAAAGATTAAAATTACGTGTGTATGTTGCCGTTAAGGCTGGTAAAGAATTGAAGAAAAGGCGTGATGAAGGTCCCACGACCGCACACATTTATTTTTTACGTTGGTTTATGAACAACAGTTTATAACGCTTTACGTTGATTTAATTTGATCGATTTGCATGATAGGTTACACTTGCAATAGAATGTAAACAAACTAACAGCTGTCATGTTAGTTGGATTGTTATTAAATTGCGCTTTTCATTAGAAAATGTTTTAATAAATTTTGTTAACGAAAGCATTACTTTTAAGCTATTTGTCTTTTTTTCACTAACGGGGAACCTAAGTTTTTAAATGTATTTCAGATCTTGACGATAATATCCGAACTACGCCGGACGGAACCGATCGTCTTTTAATTTAAATTGATGAACCAAAACACATGTTTCTTGAATGTATTTACATTCATTGCTATAGCAACCAATTAATAACACTTTTTTCGTTACGCGTTACATTTTCTATTTGTTAACTCCTACCGCGACCCGCGTTAAGGAACTTCAATTCAAAACTTAATTAACTGAATTAAATTGAGAAATATTTCCACAGGTCAGCTAGTTCAAATTATCAATTAAACAAATTTACTTTAATATTACATAAAGTAAACGTGGATTTAGTTAGAATAGTACAAATACATATATACCTGAAACACGTTTTTATGTCTAGAATGGGTAACTTTCCATCCATCTCTTGTACAGCTGGCAATATTTCTTGTTCTACTCCGGCGTACATGTCCAATAGGGAGTTACTCTTTGGTGGGGAGTAAGTGGCGTATCTTACTTGACCCTGAAGTCATAACATGGAAATTAGTATAATTACGTAATGAATAACTACAAATGTTAAACATTAAACTAAAAGAAAATATGTATAAAACAAATAATTATTTTCAGAAATTTTGCTTGTTTCAATAGACATTTCGCTATTGACTTTTCAAAGAATTGAAAAATGTTCAAGGCCATTTTTAAAAAAGTTATTGTAAACATATGAAAAGTGTTTCAAAACTCTACGCCTATACTTTAAAGTATCGTGATTGCTCCAAGGAAATTTGCAATAATAATAATAATAATGTTAAAAAGTGTTTTAATAATAATAATAACAGTGCTTTATTATGCAGATTTCTTTTCTTTTTTTTTAACATAAATATACTATTTGAGCGGAGCGAAGCTCTTATACTACACTCTGGCTTTTTATTTCCACATACTCCTGAACGACTGAAGTGATCCGCACGAAATTTGGTACGGTCATAGTAACCAACTATGGGAAGGTATAAATCTGAAATGGTCCAAATCGGACGTCAGGGATTTGCCCTACGGCCCTTTAAAGTTACAATGTTATTTTAATATAAGAAATATTTTATTTGGTTTACTTACTGGGTGTTGATAATACAGCTGTTAAAAGGATCATAATTATCTAACTTCAGATTGTTACTATCAGCTGTTTGTAAATACAATAGTTTTATGTGCAATAGTTGTTTTTCAGCTGTTTCTAAATTTAGTAGTTTTCTGTGCAATAGTTGTTCAAATGAATATTATTTAAGGGCAAAATCGATTCGTGGTTATATTTCTCCAAAGTATTGATTAAAAAAATACTTGCTCCGCTCAATATTGCAAGCAGACAACTGCATTGCATAGGCCTACCTAGTTAATTTAATAACACTGAGAGGCAATGGCCTTTAGAGACCGTCTGCCAGGTTTGTAAAAGTTGTTGTTTTTAATTTTAATGGAACAACTGTTTTGAAATCTATAAACTACATATTATACTATTTTATTATTTTATAAACTATATATATAAATAAATAAAATATTATAGTTTCATGATTCCTGGATTCCAAGTCACTTTTAACAATATTATATAGGATAATATTTTATTAATAATATTAAATTTTACCTTTATTGGTTCGTCTTGTGACTTTTTTTGGTCGTTTGAATGTTACGACGCGTTTCGGGACCGCAATCCCATTGTCAAGTACACTTACACATTAAAACACATAACACTAGTTTAAAAAACACACAAAAACATAACAGTTACAACACTTTTAAAAACTTAAAAAAAAACTTAATTGTACTACGGACCAGACTACGACTTACACGCTGTATAATTGTCCGGCACAATTAAGTTTTTTTAAAAGTGTTGTAACTGTTGTGTTTTGTGTGTTTTTTAAACTTGTGTTATGTGGTTTAATGTGCAAGTGTGCTTGACTTGACAATGGGATTGCGGTCCCGAAACGCGTAGTAACATTCAAACGACCAAAAAAAGTCACAAGACGGACCAATAAAAGGTAATATTTAATATTATTATTAATATATTATATTAAATAAAATATATTATACTACATGCTTTACACTTACACATTAATACAATCAGACGTACATAATATTTACATTCATACATACAGCAAAGACACTCAAACAACTAGAAAATATATTACATTTATACTGAAAACTTAATCAATTTCCCCTGACATATATTAATAATTGAATTCTCTAATTAATCCCCATCTATACTGCCATGCTTTTTGGGCATATTTCGCCAGGCAGACCCCATCCCAATAAAGTGTTTTATTAGAGACGTAATTAAATTTTAAACCAATTCCGTTTCAATTAACACTCTTTCAGCTATGGTCCGTAGACCGTCTGGCACTCTTAATTAATCGTTCCGCTCGCAGCGGAAGAACTCAACCTTGCGGCCTCGCTTTATGGGCTGCTTCGCTTCGTTCGCAGCGTAAAAAATTGGCCGTACGCCTAGGGTGACCAGACGTCCCGTAAAAAAGCAAATGTCCCGTTTTTTCACGAAAAGTCCCGTTGTCCCGAAAAACTTTTTCGGGACGCCTGAATGTAACGTTTTCTTAACAGAGCACTGTCCAAAACTTTGGAAAATGTATGTTCAACATTTATTTGCAAATAACAATGATGATTATCTCTAAAAAAATATTTTAAAATACCTTATACTTTTTCCTTTCGTTACTGAACATTTTTTGTTTCTTGAGCTAATAACTTTGTACATTTTACATCTATCACTCTACAAAAAAGCTAGGGATCACTTTTGGATTGTTGTTCGTTCACTATTTTTGGCGAATTTTTGAAAAAATGCTTGCAAACGCAACGAAAATTTCAAAAATTAAGTCTGCCGGTTCTAATGTTAAAAATGAAGTAAACGACTTTTATGGTACCACGATGGAAAATTGATGGTAACTTGGAAAATTGATGCAATCATATTCCACCTTTTCTCTATTTAAATGGATGCTGTTGAAGGAATCACCAATATGGCAAAATGTCGAAGAGAGTGTTAATTTTTTTTAAATAAGAAACATTGAAATAGACGACTCCCTGATGTTTGATCAGCTCTCTTCTCTGTCAACTTTTGTTAACAAACAGCTGACGGAATGGAATGACCCTTAAAAACCTTCACCACAGTGTCACGAAAAATGGACTAGTTTTTTTTCATTCTTGTGAGCGAAAAGAACAATATTCTGAGTTTTTGAAGATGTGTCAGTATTTGTTTGCAATACCTGCCCATAACGGGAACACTGAATGGATATTTTCCTTGATGAACATCCAGTGGACGGAGGAAAGAAATAGGATGGAAGTGCATACCATCTCCGCAATTTTACAAGTTATTTATAATTTTAATATGGACTGTTCTCAGTTTTATACTTATGTAACTGAAAATAAGGAAATCATTAAGTTGGCGGGCATCAACACTAAATAAATTCTTAATACACAATCATGAGTAAATGATTTCATTTTTTTCTTTCAAACGTTAAAGCTTAATTTATGTGTAATAACAGTAATAAGTATTTCTTTTTTCATTATTGATTTAATGATTTGTTATTCAATATTATTAATCTGTATCATAAGGTTTTTTCAACTGTAATAAATTAACTTTTTTGACTAAATTTTTTGTATTTATCCATGGGTCTTAAAGCCGTATGTTTTTATCTTCTAATGAATCCTAATTTTCATCCAACATGACATGCTCAACACCTGAAGTTAACTTTTGAGCTGATACACACGGTAAGTAAGTAATATAGTGTTAGAGTCTATATAATGTATAGTTTTTTTGAGTCTATTTACACTAAGAATTTTATGAACCTCATATCATAGGTTGTTGTGCGCATGGGGGGGTTACCAACGTAAAATTGTTGTGTCCCGTATTGTCCTGAAGACGATCTGGTCACCCTACGTCCGCCTCAAGTAGGAAAATGCCCTCACGTGGATTTGAACTGGGTGCTGTTATGGTATTTTACGTTTTGATCGAATTTGGGGAAACCAAACGAGTTATAGCCTAAGGTCGTTAAAAAAAAACAAAATGTGCAGAATAATATATTACATTTATTTTTTGATAAAACCTAAAAAAAATTTCATTCTTGTAGGAAAAACCTAAAAAAATTTTATTTACGGTCAAAAAAAGTGCTTGCGGTTGTTGGATTTTTTTGGCTGCTGAACTAGTCTGAGCGACTTAGACAACCAACGTGTGCACCAAATTTGGACCAAATCGGACTTAAAATGCGGCAGTTAGAGTGCAAATACATATACATATAAACAATTTCTAACGACATATTCAGAAGACCATGATCGGTGCTCATCTACTTCTTTCGAACTTAGTCTTAATATAAGGGTCATTGCAGTAGCTCATCTTTCCTATGGGCATTCTATAAAAGGGCAACGATGAATTAAGCCTTGAGCCTTAATACTCTTAACAAATAAATCTCTACATCAACTCTTACAAAACCGAGTGTACGTACTGCCACGCCGCACACGCGCAATCGTTAAAATTTTTAAATCTCTGGGTTTGCCCTTAATAACTTTGCGCGTATACGTGGACAAGAAATAGGAAATACGCTAACTTTCCTAAATCTTAAAAGATTGGTTTGTAATAAATACACTTTAGATAAAAAATACTAGCTCTAGTCAGACTCCCTCTCTGGGTCGTGTCGTTTGAAGTAATTTGGTCACACACAAGAAATAATAAACCTTATTCACTATCTTATTTTAGAGCACTGATTAACTTATGGTATAGGGTATTTAATTTATAAATAAAAAGAAATGAAAACTTGAAAACTAAACTTTTTTAATTTCAAAAACAAAAACAAATTAATTATCTTTCTCAAGTCATTAAAATTTCAAACAATTATAGTATAGATATTTACACATATGATATTTTTTACACTTATATTGAAACGCTTTTATACCATTGTGAGAATAGGGAATATTCCTGAATGATTTTACTTTTACACTTTCCCCTGAATTTACTGTTAATTTTAATATTCTTTATTTTTAAATTTTATTATTGGATTACTTTTATATTATTTAAAATTTATATAGCTTGGTTATTTGTTACTCACAAATAATGATGATTTATCGCAGCTTTCCTCCTCGGTGGTTTAGGCCTTGGAATGAAGTCCTTGATCTTCTTCTTCCTTCCTCTCAGGATCTCTCCTCTTCTTTGATGTAGAATGATTTCTTTCTTCAATCCCTTAGGATCCTTCTTCTTTAAATTATAACGATTTATTACGGCCCGCTTACTGTACCGGAGTTGGTGATAACCGCCGACCGACTTGCTGCTTCTGCAGATCTATACGTGGTTCTCGGGTGACTACCAATACGCAACTGAATTTAATTTTTCTTCCCTCTACCGTGTACTTTTGAAATCAAAGTCAAGAGATTTACTCTTTTCTTTTTGACAACTTCGCTTCTCTGGTGCTTTAAAGGGTCCTTCTAGCTTGTAGAATTTTCTTTTATTTATTTAATTTAATTCCCACGCCTTCATTTTAATTAATCCACTTTAGTTTCGTAGATAATTAATTATTTAACTTTCCGTGCAATAAGTAATTGTATTGGTCTCGGTGGTGGTTGCATGACGTCATCTCTCCAAGCTCGCTCCGTACTGTTTACTTAAACACTGCCGGTTCTTACAAGATTTAATTCAATTTTGTATGCAAAACTTTCAAAATGCTCTAACTTTGTAACCCATGGTCCGATTTTGGATTTCTGCAGCTCATTGGATTCCTGACCATCTTCTGCTTTCTCCCTCCTTTGAGTGGTTGTTCTAAGGTTTCTGGTTCTCCAGCTGGTTCTCCAGTTATCGCCTTCGCTAGTTTTTCCTTAATTTTGAATTTTAAATTCTTCAAAATGGTCCAAATTCGAATTTTCTTGGTTCTATCTTATTCGTCTGGTTCCCAAACGTCCAAAACTGATCTTCTTTCTTCTATCTTCACATCGGGCACGGTTCTGTGGCCTATCCTATGTCTATCTCGAATTTTGGATTTGGCAACCCCCCTTTTTGGTTTATGCCCTTTTCTCACATGGTGTATTACAAAAACATATATACTACATCTTATTTAATACATATTTATTTCTGTAGAAACTTATTTCCCCCGATTTATTCATTTATTTTAATGTGTTTATTTTTGAGCCTTTTTCTTTTAAAATATTTAATTATATTAATTTATTGTTATTTAATTATTATTAATTATTTATTCTTTATTTTATCCCCAATTTAGATTTTCGAAATTTTCAAATTTGTGAATTTTAGCATTTTTTCTGCTACGTCTTTGCTCTATAACTTTTTCATTTTCTTAATTAACACAATTCTGTTAATTAGATTATTATCATCTTTTTCTCCTCTACCCATTACATTTAAAATAACCTACTATTTTTATTTTTGAAAATATATTAAAATTTTACATTGAATGCTTTCACGGCGCATAGCAACAGACAGAGTTTTGCAATATTCGACAAAACCTGACAAGAATTATCCTGTCGATTTCCCTTAGAATAATTCACTCCGCTTGGCTACTATTACTTTTAATATTGGCTAAGCCTGCAATTTATAAAATAATTATTTTAAATTATTTACTTCCTTCTTACACCCAATTTTCCTTTGATATCTCTTTATAACGTGTTATTTTACTTATTACTAATTATCAATTTACATATTTAGGCCTATTGGCTTCTATATACAACTTTTAATGTTAGGCCTAATTATTCTAGTAATTAGCCCATTTGTCTCGGGTTTTTGCCCGTGGCAACATTCCCCCCATTTAAAAACTGATTTTACTTAGGCTTTTGGTGTGGAAAATCTGTTTTTTATGTCTCCTGATATTCTAATTTTATATTGTATACAAACTTATTCTAACATTTATTTTATTATTTTATCACTTACTTTTGGTAAGATCACTTATCCCATTTGTATTTTCTCCTAGCTAAATACATTCATTTACATATTACATAAACAACATATATTTTCAATTAGGTGTCCACATCTGCTGAAACACAATTATTGATTATTATATTATGATTACTTACTAATTATTAATTATATATAAAATGTAACAAACAACCAAGTTTTACTTAAGGGAACCCCAGGGCTAAAACCTCTCTTTTTACTGTTAAACTCTCACAATGGCTAAAAAATATTTCTAATTATTAGGCCTTGCTACGAGTAAACATATTGATCCCTCCTTACGGTCAGCTGGTATCGATTTTTGTACGCAGAGTTTGTTGACCTTCCTCAATCATCTGTTGTGCTCCCCAGGTTAGTTTTCCTCTCGCTCGATTCATTTGTTTACACTGTCCGCCGCTTTTATTTAATCTGTATGATTTTATTTCTATTGAATTTCCTACTTAGGCTAAACTTTTACTTTTAAAACATCTGTCACACCTTCTAACACATTTATAATATTTACAATTTATACATATTAATCGTTTCAATTTTTATTTGAATCGTTGTTCTAATTATAATTACGGCTCCACATAAGGTTTTAAATCTTTAACATCGTATACGCCCTTCGACCTTTGGGTGACCGGATCGTATATTTCGTATGATTTTCTTCCTATTACATTTCTGACTTCATATGGACCTCCGTAAATTAACATTAATTTTTCTGTTTCGTGCCGCTCTGCGCTAGCACGATTCAGTTTAACATTTAATACTTTATCGCCGACTCGAAATCTTACTTCCCTAATATTTCGGTTCTTCTTTTCGGCGCGCTGATTTCCCTTCCTTCTAATTCGTTGCAGACAATTTTCTTTCTTGATTTCCCAAGTTTCTACTTGGCGAAGTGTGGCGTCTTGAGGAAAATACTCTTGCCATATATATTGCGGTTCGACGTTATGCTGTATTTGTCTTGGAGTATAACCGGTTGTTTCGTGGGGTGTATTATTTATTAACTCCTCAATATACTCTAAATAACCCCTCCACGTCGGTTGCGCATTGTGACAATATGTTCGCAGTATTCGGCTTATTTCCTTAATCACTCTTTCTGCCAGGTTGACTTGAGGGTGTCGAACAGGAATAAGTACATGTTCTATGTTCCTTTCGTTTATCCACTCATTCCACCGGTTTGACGTGAATCCTCTTGCATAATCTGTCAGGAGTTTTCGCGGTTGGCCTTCCCGTTGAAAATAATCCTGCAGTTTATCAATGGTGTTATTTGTTGTCGGCGCTCGTACTGCGTACAATTTCACATATTTCGAAAATACGTCGATAACCACTAATATGTGCTGCATGTTGTATTGTCCTTTAGGTAATGGTCCTAGATAATCTATTGCCACTAATTGTCTAATATCTTCCACGATTATAGGCTTGGAAATCCCTTGCGAATATTTATTTGTATTTTTCGCCAATTGGCAAATTTGACATTTTTTAATCACATTTAAAATATTTCTCCCTGAATTTTTTATACTAAATGTTGGACATATGATACTTTGTAATTTATTTCGGCCTAAATGCCCATAAATTCGGTGCATTTCATGTATAAATGATTCTTTTATGTTCTCTGGCACGACTATTTTCCATTTATTTCGGATTAATTTATATAAAGTATTATCATGTATCCTATAATTTACAAATTGTTGAATATTAGTTATTATATTATTTAAGAAATTATCATTCCTCTGTTCCGCTCTAAAGTTTTGCATAATTTGTTCAAATACCGGCGTTTTATTTATTTTAAGTTGGCTGATTTTAACTTGTATTGGGTTATGCTTTTTCTTAGCCCCTTCACAATTATACATCCGGCTCACTATATCGCAGGGAATGTTTTCTTTTCCCGGACAATGGATTATATTTGCATTATATTCCTGTATAGCGAGTATCCATCGCGTTAATCGGGCATTAGCGAAGTTGCAAGTTCGCAAAAACTTTAATGCTTTATTGTCCGTTACAATTGTTAGCGGTGCGCCTAGAATTAAAGGCCTGAACTTTTTCAGTCCGTGTACAATGGCTAATAATTCCTTTTCACAGATTGTATAAAACTGTTCGGCATTTTTCAAAGTCCTGCTTACAAATCCTATTACTTGCATTTGTCCCTGATTATCTAATTGATATAATTGACTTGCGATAGCGTGTTCGCTTGCGTCAGTCTGCAAGTAAGTGCCTTGGTTTTCTATTGGGTGCATAATTGTTACGGCTTCCTTAAACAATCCTTTAACATTGTCAAAAGCAATTTCCATCTCGGTATCCCATTTCCATGGTACATCCTTTTTTAATAATTTTAACAAAGGTTTCGTTGCTTCCGCGTATTTTAAACTAAACCTTGAGTAATAGTTAACAAAACCTAGGAACGATTGTAATTTCTTTTTGTTACTTGGCCTTGGAAAATCCCGTATTGCCTGTAACTTTTTGGGATCCGTACTAACGCCTTCTTTCGAAAACACATATCCTAGAAAGTTCACTTTCTCCTGGCAAACTATTGTTTTAGTTGGGTTGATCGTTATGTTTCCTTCTTTGAATTTTCTGAAAATGATTTCCAAGTGTTCTAGGTGTTCTTCGAACGATTCGGACATACATAACAAATCATCCACATACCCTAAAGTGAATTCATCCACTTCCTTGCCTAGCGTTCTGTCAATAGTCCTTACTAAAACTGCAAGAGAATTTTGAAGGCCGAATGCCATAACCTTGAAATTGTATACTTTGTTGTCATACAAAAATCCAGTATATTTTTTCGACTCGTCGTCTAACGGAACTTGCCAGAAACTCGTAGTTAAATCAAACTTTGTTATGAAACGCTTATTCCGACCTTTCTGTAATATCTCCTGTATTGGCGGAGCACTCTCATAATCCGGTTCAATTATTTGATTTAATTTCCGTGCGTCTAAGCATAGTCTTATTTTTCCGTTCGGCTTAATTACCACAACCATTGGGTTTATGTAGGCCGTTCTGGATCGCTCTATTAGGTCTAATTCTAGCATCCGGTCGAGTTCTGCCTGCACCTGCTTCCTATAGTTAATTGGTATGGGGTAATTCCTATTTACATACGCCGCGTTTTCTTTCACTTTTAAGGTATGAACATATTTATTCGATCTACCCGGAATTTCGCTAAATACCTCACCGTACTTATGCATTAATTGTAAGACTTTATTTTCCTGTTCTTTATCCAAAATACTATCTTTCACGCAGTTTTGAAAAATGTCCTCTTCAACGCCTATTTTTCCAATACAAATTCTTTTTCGGGCCTTTAATTTTACTCTGGGTTTGTTTCCAATCTTGTTGGCTCCTAACAATTTTTTTCGTAGTTTATTAGTTTTAATTTGATCTTTCATTTTGTTTATTTTTATTCCAATTTGGCTGGCTTGTATTTTATTATTTTTGAATTTATATTTCTTACTTTGGCTTGTTTTTATTAACTTATATTTATTACTTTGGCTTGT
>JAGFPH010020530.1:0-14144 GCA_018207615.1 Philaenus spumarius | reverse complement strand
AATCACTTTCTATAACATTGATTAGTTCCGACTTAATACTTTTTTTTCCATTTTCAAGAGCTAAGCTAGGAGGGTATGGCATTAACTCGTGCTTCATTACTTCATCCAAACATAAATTTCTTTGAGAGGCCAACAAAATTGTTTTAGCAATGCTTTCATCTTGTGATGTTGTTTTATTCTTCTTGTTTTTTTCTGTAGGCATAGAATTAAATGAAAAAGTCTTATTGCGATGTATTGGGGCAATTAGTCCTTTGGTCTTTCGATCCATTCTTTCAGTTTTAAAAGTTTTATATTGATCTTAAACTAAGTTTCTCCATACTAAGAAGGAAAGCGGCCACTGTTTCTGATGGTGACAGTGTCCCACTAACAATGTTTCTTAGTGGAGTATTTGATTCAAGATTGCTATTGCTGCAAACGTAAATTGAAAAGGGATGAAAGGAAACTTCGTGTACCTCAAATACATAAACTAAAAGTAAGTAACTTAAACTTGTTCAACCATATGTACTAAATTAGTTAATATTATTATTACTAATTTTATCTGTTAAGTTAGTCTCTTGCATTCAAACCGTTCACGTGCGCGACTTGCTATCCCTGGCGCGCCTCGATACTACTACGAATTTTCCACGCCTACTCTTACAGAATTCAACTTAGCTCTGTTGTTTTTGCACTGATTTCCAAAAACTTGGTGTTGTTGTACTACTTGTTAGTTTTCTAACAATAAATGTTCTGTAACATGTCCTAAAAACGTACAATATTTCCGATATTTCATTTTAAAGTAATTCCAAATTTTACTTTTTGCAAGAAATGTTGATTGGAGCCTAAAGTATAAGAGATAGAAGAAAAGTTGTCATAACCTTTTTGAAGAGAAATAAATTTAGGCGTAGATAGACGCTTAAACCACCTTCCTATCTTTAACCGTTTTAGAGTTAGACGCGGAAACGTAAACCATTCACGCGCACAACTTCCCCCCTCCCCCGAGTTGTGACCACCCTAGAAACGCGACATCATTGGTTTTTTTCATCTACTAGATATCCCCAACAATAATCAAAAGTCAAACTTTGTCAGACTTTCAGTGCATAGTCAACCCGTGTAGCGCCTGGACTAACATCTCTATTCAAGGATGAGGTGATCATCCACTAGTTTGTTTGAAGAAAGAGTCACATTAGAAAATGGTGTGGGAAAATGTTTTTTTTTTTCACTTAACGTCCTTTCCCCACACCCACCCATCGCTCCAGAGCAAGGTCAATGCCAGGATTCACACCAATATCTTTGACTTTTGGAGTGTTAGGAGTACAAATAAGTTTTAATGAGAAACACCCCTTATTTTTGTAAGCTCTAAAATTACATAGAAAACAATTTTGAAAAAGGTGCTATTTTCATTAAAAATAGGGATTTAATTTTTTTTTTATTTTGTAACCCCCAATTTTTTAAATGAAATTTGGCACTTTTTCAAAATTAATTTCCATGTCATTTTAGAGCTTACAATAATAAGGGCAGTTCCCCATAAAAACTTGTTTGTACCCCAAATGGTTCAAAAGTTAGCTATTGCAACATTTTAGGAGGAAATCAATTATTTGTAGGCCTATTCAATGTCAAATTTCAAGTGCCTGTAATTCCTAAACAGCTTAAGATTTTTTTAAATATCCAAGAATAAAACGTTCTTAAAATATTGTTTTACACCTGAAAACCCCATAAAATACAGGGTTTCCCATAACAATCTTCAAAGTTGACCGCTATATTGGAAAATGGCAGCAATTTTTTACATTTCACTAAATGGATTTGTAAACTTCATTGAACAGAAAGGAAGGTTCTCCTCTCCATTTAAAGTACTCTATCATATTTACAGTTCAAAAGTTAGCTATTGCAACATTTTAGGAGGAAATCAATTATTTGTAGGCCTCTCAAATGTCAAATTTTAAGAAATTGAAATGCCTGTAATTCCTAAACAGTGTAAGATTTTTTTAAATACCCAAGAATAAAACGTTCTTAAAATATTGTTTACACCTGAAAAACCCATAAAAACAGGGTGTTCCATAACAAACTTCAAAGTTTACCGCTATATTGGAAAATGGCAGCAATTTTTTTACATTTCACTAAATGGATTTTTAAACTTCATTGAACAGAAAGGAAGGTTCCCCATTTAAAGTACTCTGTCATATTTACAGTTCAAAAGTTAGATATTGTAACATTTTAGTTGGGACACCCGGTATATATTGTAAAGAAGCCGACTAAGCTAATCTTTGTTTCCCATTCATTTTTTATCTATTTTCCCCAAAATAATAATTTTTTCCTTATTTATTTTCAATTTTTCCTTTGCAAAAATTTACCCAGCCCAGCCTTAATTTCCCCCAAACCTTGTTTGGGAATTCGGACATATTCTGCACCCCTGATATATCAACTAGAAGTATCACGGATAAAAATATATATTTGTTATATATAAATATATTTAAAATTTTCAAGTATACAGTTCAATTCTATGGTTTATTCTCTACAATTTGTTATAATAAAACTTTATTTTTGGGTAAAGCATATAATCCTTAATTCCTATTCAAAATGGGTGATAGTCTAAAAAGACGTTTTCAAGCACTGTATTCCAAAAAAAATTCTATACCCCCCCCCCCCCCCCCCCCCCCCCCCCCCTCCTTGAAAACCGACTGGATCCACCCATGTGACCACAGAGGTTTTTGCTTTACCGCAACAATAAAAGGTTTCAAACCAAAACCCAATATAAACAGTACAATTCTCACTCTGCATTTCAGAACATTTCTTGAATTGTCATCAGTTCAAAGGAAGAGATTAAATTTATCATGTTTGGGAATAATAATTTATAGTTTAGTTGAGAAATACAAAACGGTTTTTTAATTTTTGTTATATTATAAAGTGAATATCTGTGTGTTTGAGATGAGTTTAATTCAATGAAGCATTAACTGACATATATGATTGTCTCTCAGCAGGCATTATAATAACGTGTCTTAAAAATGTAAGTAAACTTTTTAGAAATGTCATTTTGGTCCCTTTTGTTTGGTTTACTAGTGAAATTGTTAAATATGTAAAAATATAATGTGTGAACAAATTGTTAACAGTAAAATTTTTAACAATCATGTAGAGGCTGTCTAAGTTGAGTTTGCTGGTAGAGGAAGGGAGCTCGCGCAGCCTTTTCCCACTCAAGTGTAGTATGTTCTAACTAAAGTGGAATATTAGAAAGGGAGAGCATGAGTGAAGGGGATTGTTCGAGAAGAATGTTGGGCTAATGTGCATCTCTCTCCCACTAACTCACCGACAAACCCAATTTAGTCAGACTCTACAAAACAAAATGATGTAGGCTATCTATCTGTAACAGTGTCCTACAGTTAGCATTTTTATTTTGTAATTTTCAGTAGTAAATTGTATTGAAATTCAAACAAATTGTTAAATTTTCATAATACAATTTTTATTCGCTTTGAATATATAGGGTGGTCAGTAACAAGTGTTAAATACTTTGAGAAATGGTTCTAGGGATCAAAATAAAGAGAATAATATTTTATTATTGAGAAGGGAATCGAGAATAATATTTTTTTTAAAAACGCTTCATTTTCCAAATATCCTCCATTTAGTTTCTTTTACTACATAATTAATGTCTAGAGAACGGTTTGACCCTTCTTGGCATGAAGTTTAACCTAACAATGATCTATCTTAAGAAAAATAAACGATTATATATCATGTTTTTTTTTTAATTACAAGTGAAAAAACATGGTTCTACTGCATTTATGAACTAATTGACTGAATACCTTACATTGCGATATTGAAAACAATCTTAATTCCTTTTGCAGCCTACAGGTCCTAAAGGTCCATGTTTTTTCACTTGTAATCAAATTAACCCTTGCTGAGTAAACGTGTAAGCAGGTAATTTATTACAAATTAAAAATAATAATAAATAACCCCACTATAGGCTAGAACCCTACAAGTGAGATAACATCGACCAATATCTGGAGTGATCAGGATAGCTCAGTTGGTAGAGTGTTACCACGGAAAGGTAAGGTCCTGGGTTCAAATCCCGGTCTTGATCCATATTTTTTCACTTGTAATCAAATTATTCCTTGCTGAGAAAGCGTGTAAGCAGGTAATTTATTAAAAATTAAAAATAATAAACCCACGCTATTTATAGGTATACATGTAAATTGTAGGACAAATTGTCGTGTTAGTGAAATCACCCATAAGTAAGGTATATTGTCAAGCTAGCTGTGATATAGAAGTTGTATGTGTATAGTGCAAGTGGGTTATCTCTTTAGGCTAGGTCAGATATGGCTGCTAGTAAATATTCTTTATTTTATGTATACTTGCTGAAATACTGTAAGTTGCCAGCTGTTTGCCTACAATGGTTGGAAACAATATAATTATTCACCTAATTGGCATTGGATTCATTTAAAGTAATACACTTAATGTTCTTCTTCTGCTGTATGTTTATCTGGTTGTGTTTAACTAGAGCCTGTACCTATATTTATCATTAGATGTTAGGCTCTATTTCTGTCAGTTACTGGCAGAGCTGCCAATTTCCATGAAATTAATGTAGATGGTGACGGTGACATGACAGTAATGACAAAAGTCTCCATTTGTATTAATAAATCAATGTTGCTGTAGCTAAGGGTTTTTGTTTTTCAGTGCAGTAAATCTAAGGTTAGATTTTGGTTACTTCTTTTACTGCTTAGAAATGTATTAGTTCTGACTTTGTATGCTAGAATTCATACAAAACTGGATGTATAGAACTTTTGTATAATTGTTTTACAACCTAAGCAGATATAGTACCCTTCATGAAGTATTCAGTAATATATGTTGCGTGTGTTAAAGCTGTACATCACAAAAATTGCATTTAAAATTTTTAAACACAGCAACAAAAATTAAATCTCTCTTTTGTATTGGTTTCTTTTCTCTCATAGGAATTTCTTGAAGGACATATTCAATCTTGATTTTTATTCATTTTTATAGAACTTGGTATATTTTTGGTTGAACTTAATAAATATATATAGTTAACATTAATAGTTTCTACCGATTTCTTTAAATAAAACTGTTGTGTTGGCTTATTATGCTATGTAGAAAACAATATTTAAACAAATTTAATATAGCCAATAGACAAAAATACTAACAAGATAATATTTTGGTGTGTACAAAAGACCAGTGTTATATACTAATTTAAAACTATGTTTAAACCTAAATATTTTTATAAAGAACAGTTATGATTACTTATGCTTTAGTTATATTTAAACATATAAGTACATATAAATATTTTTTTTCCTACAGCTACTTTAACAAAGTGTTTTTTTGCACACTTACAGCAATGCACAAACTAAACTACATGTGTTCAACATCAAGTAATTTATACAGCTTTGCTTTACTCTACCACATGGCGTGCGGTAAAATAATACTTTTCGCACACCAGCTGTTTACTTTTCACACACCAGCTGTTTACTTTGCGCACACCAGCTGTTTACTTTTTGCACACCAGCTGTTTACTTTTTGCACACCAGCTGTTTACTTTGCGCACACCAGCTGTTTACTTTTCGCACACCAGCTGGTTACTTTTCGCACACCAGCTGTTTACTTTGCGCATACCAGCTGTTTACTTTTCGCACACCAGCTGTTTACTTTTCGCACACCAGCTGGTTACTTTGCACCCTAGGGCACATATTTTGATTGTTGTGAGACTAACCTCTGTAAAACAGATCTTTTTAAAAACTAAAGCACTAATTTAAAATGTAGCTGTAGGAAAAACGTTGTGTATAAAGTGTACTTTGTTACGTTGGCCTGAGGCGTAGCCAATGTTTATCTCATGCGAAAAACTCAACTTTGCACCCTAGATACACAAATAACTATGTTGTGCATTTTAATTTTAGTTTAAAAGATCTTGTAGCTCTATATGAATATAAAAAATTTAAGAGGTGCTAGAATTATTTGGTAAGAATAATTAGGGTTATTTGGATATTTGATGTATTTGGCTTGTTTCATAAAAGCTAGCGCAAAATATGTTGTGAACAAAAAACATCCTAACTTTTTCACAATTTGCTTGTTTGAATGACACTTAGTTGTATTTTTTATTTTCTTCTCAAGTCGTATCGTAAGCATTGATCACTGAGCTGCTGAAGGCAACCTATGTCAAAAGTGTTTGTTGTGTTTCTAATATTTAATGGAACACTAAAAATATCTGAAACACAATTTTAAATTTAAATGTAATGCATACAGGTTTTTGTTGTGTTTTTATACATACATGAAAATACTAACAATTTGCAAAAATTGTTCCTACAGTAAATGTTACAGATTTAGACAAAAATGTTGCAAAACAAGTAATTTCACAAAAAATTACTCTTCTCACCGATTGAGATTTTTGAGGACAAGATGTATTAATCAGTGAAAATAGTATTAACATAATTGGATAAATTCCTGAGATAAAACTAAGTCTTGGGCTTGATTAGCTCTTACATATTAAAATTGAATTGTTGGTTTCTGCGAAGCGAACAAAAATATGCATTTAGTCATGGCGGGAAAAAAAAACATGAGTACACTACCTAAACTACAAACAATACCATTGAAAAGCATGTGTAATACAATCCTAAACTATATTTGGCAATTCTGGTAACAAAGGCTTACTACAAAAACAGTTTCATGCTGTCTACCACTGCACATTTGGTTGCAAATATTTCTATTTATAACCACTATTGTAAGTGTTATTAACTTGGAAATTCCTCTTTTGTAATTTTAAATAAATTTTCAAAAGTAATATTAAAATGTAGATAATTATACCGTACTTGGACAATAATTGTACTTGGTCATTATCGTATAAAAAAGTTTTTAGTTTCTATATTTACAAAAAGTCTGATTATAATAGTGTAAATTACGATTTTCAATGCTCGAAATTGTACTGTAAAGATTTGAAATCTTACATAACAATAATAACACATAATAATTATCAGCAAACTGTATTACTTTATAGTTCATTGGTGCCCATTCAGCCAAAATTGCACACAAATTCAGAAAATTAATTAATTTGCTTCTATTGTGTATAGTATAAGGTATTTGGTCCCCCCCCCCCCCCCCCCCAGCCCCGATTAATAAATTTAAAAAAAAATTATTATTTAGTTACAATTAGGCATGAAAGTCTATCAAGCAATATACATTTCATATTAAATGTCACTGTTGGCCGGAACATCTCCCACTGATGCACTCCTCATTATATACATAAGTGTTCATGTGTAATTAATTACTTGCACTAATCAAAGTTCAAAAGGCTTCGTTCTCTTCAGCCGGCGAATCTCCCCAGAGCAGTTTAGTAAACAATTCATTTCAGAATTTTCGTGTTGTTGAAGCCTGTGTTTGTGCTTTTCTGCATACCTTTTGATTTCTTCTGCGACGGTGTTCATCTTGAGATCACGATGAAGAATATCATTGCGGATGAACCATGGTGCATTAACAATGCTCCGCAGAACCTTATTCTGAAATGTTTGTATAATTTTTCCATTTGTCTTCTTTATGCAACCCCACAACTGTAATCCATAGGTCTACACTGGTTTCAATATTTGCATATAGAGAAGCAGTTTGATTAATAATAAACGGTACCAGATAACTGCCACATACTTTCTCCCAGTTGAAACTTTATACCTTCCCAAGAGTATAGGAGGTGGTTATTTAGAATTGCAAAAGTAGGACATACCATGGAAAATATTAGATATTATATGTAATACACAACCATAGTAAGTTTCATATTAGTTTCATTCAATATATTAACTAATAAATATTATTATTATTATTAAAACTATTCAATCGATTTCGAACAAATTTGCACCAAACATGTCAATTAGGCCTGTAAGGTTTTGAATTTTTTTTTAAAACAAACTCCTTTTTGGCCAAAACCCCCCAAAAATCAGTTGTTATTATTATTATTATTATTATTACCTAAACGAGAATTTTTAGAAAGATGCGGTTTTTTCCATATGGTAGGGTACATTAAGGCTAAACATCCCTGAAAAAGTTGTGTTTTTGGCCCGATAGATGGCAACACCTCTGCGGCAAATTTGTACTACGAATAATTTCCTTAATTATTATCCGATTTTTGTTTTGTAAGTTATTTTGTAAATGATATGAATAAAACATTCAAGCTATTGTGATGTTTTTTTTTTTAATTTATTTATAAAGAAGTTTTATACAGATTTTTTTTGCTGTAATATTTTGTTTAAATCGCAGGTAGTCATTTTGTAAATACAAATTTTAAAAGAATTTTGCCGTTTTCAGATATTAACTCGGTCAAATGGTCGTATTGGAATCGTTTTTTAAAGATATTATCATTATTTCTCTCACGCTCCGGTCCCCTCACCCCCCCCTCCAGCACAGCCCAGCCAGACGCTCTGCCCGGCCCTGCAACTGTAGCGTTCGTCAACTCACTCACTACTCGCCTCGCATTCATACTCTGGCCGGACACACTTACTAGACTAGACTACTGATTACGACAGGTGTTTGTTATCTATTAAAAAGTATTTTCTGTAAGTCTAAAAGAGACATCTAGAATAAATAAATATAGAAAAATATACAGTAGTTCAAATTAAAGGATTTATGAAATTAGGCCTATATACAGGTTCTTTGGCCATACATTATTCAATAACACCAGGGTATGAATAATATTACCCTATAACGTTAGTTATTTGTTTCAAATAAAACTTATATTTTAATACATAAAAACGAGAAATAAATAAAAAATGAATAGTGCAAAATACCATTTATTTAAAGTAAGCCTGAGGTGTAAAAAATAAAAATAAAATATAATATAATTCAATATGTTGCATGTCAAGGTGAAAAGTTCTACTTTAATAATATGTTTAACATTTTTAGCAAATTTTGATATTTGTAATTAGTTTAAGTTCTTTGTTCTGTGAGTATCAACAGCTATCCTCCGGAAATGTTTTTTCTGTGAACTTAGCAGCACTGCAATAAATATGAAACAGCTGATCTAGTGATTGAAGTTGCTACAGAAGATAGCTGAAAGACTTCTCTAACTATTAATGCCATAATTTAAGATAATATATTGTCTTTTCATTTGTAATTTGCCTTTAAACTTAAGTAATACGTGATGTGACACCCGTTACATTTTGTTTACAAAAGTTAGTATTACAAAATGAACAAACACCTTAGGAAAATATTTTTACTGTAAAAGTAAGAGGTTTTGTTTCCCTAATGTTTTGGTATTATTATTTTAATTTTAGTTTTATAATTTAATGAGTAGTTCGCGTAACGGGTGTTACATAATTTAATGTATCGGGTGTTACAATTCAACACAACTCACAACCATTCAGTGTTTAATATATTTATATTCATTTTAAGCAAAATTTAAATACATAGCCCTATTGAGAGTTTATTAACTTTGGTAGCAACACTTAAAAAGTTAAGAATGATATGTTATTTTAAATAAAATTGAACACGATAAAATGATGAGTGACGTAAAGTGTCAGCAGCATTTGCAAAAAGGCAGAGAGTGAGATAAAAAAAGAAGAGAAGAGAACAATACACTAAAAGAAGAACAACTTGAAAAGTTCCAAAGCAGAGTAAAATAAACGGTACCAGGAACTGGCACATACTTTCTTACAAACACATTTAAATTACTAAACAGATTCACTGTGACTTGTAGGGTGGGGTAGGAGAGTTTTTTTATTAAAGTTGGAGATTAACTAATAAATATTATTATTATTATCTAGAGCGAAAACTATTCGATCGATTTCGTAAAAATTTGCACCAAACACGTCAATTAGGTCTTTATAGATACACGTAAAAAGGTTTTGAAATTTTTTTTAAAACAACCCGCTTTATGGCCAAAAAAACACCAAAAATCAGTTATTATTATTATTATTAGCTAAACGAGAATTTTTAGAAAGATGCGGGTTTTTGTATATGGTAAGGCACATTAAAGGCTACAAATAAGCCAAATTTTATCAAAATCGTTAGAGCCGTTTTTTTATAAAAAAATAATAACTGATTTTTTGGGGGTTTTTTGAAGAAAAAGGGTGTTGTTTTTCAAAATTGTTCAAAACCCTTTTTTCGTGCATCTATACAGGCGTTCTCTCTAGCTTTGTATACTTTTATTGAAGTCGGCGATTAGCCTAACTAATAAATATTATTATTATTAGCTAGAGAGAAAACTATTGGATCGATTTCGAACAAATTTGCACCAAACACGTCAATTAGGTCTTTATAGATGCACGTAAAAAGGTTTTGAAAAATTTTGAAACACAACCCTCTTTATGGCCAAAAAACCACCAAAAATCAGTTATTATTATTATTATTAGCTAAACGAGAATTTTTAGAAAGATGCGGGTTTTTGTATATGGTAGGGCACATTAAAGGCTACAAATTGGCCAAATTTTATCAAAATCGTTAGAGCCGTTTTTTTATAAAAAAATAATAACTGATTTTTTGGGGGTTTTTTGGCCAAAAAGGGGGTTGTTTTTCAAAATTGTTCAAAACCCTTTTTTGTGCATCTATACAGGCGTACTGGACATGTCTGGTGCAAATTTAGTTGAAATCGATCGAATAGTTTTTTCTCTAGCTTTGTCTACATACAGACATACAGACAGACATACAGACATACATACAGACAGACATTTTGTAAAAACCACTTTTTTGGACTCAGGGGGTCCCAAAACGGATATTTCCACAAAAATCTCAACATCGATTTTTTTTGCGATCACTATACTTTCTCTATACTATAGTATAGTGAGAAAGTAAAATGTGGGGAGAAAAATAAGAAGCGCAATTATCATCAATATCTCAGATTTCGCTGGGATATTAAATATCATATTCTGAGATATGACAAATTTAAGAATATTTTTGGCAAATTACAACAACCTACAGTAGCCCAAAGGACATTTTACAATTCTTTACGAGTTTCCACTAGCAGTTGATATTTTTGAAAAATGAATGAGCTTATGAAGTTCCAAATTGTTAATTCTAGAATTTGATTTAGCGATTATTTTGTTTTTATTTAAAGTTTTAGGCCTATTCTATTAATTCTTGATAGGGGCATATATAAGACTGATCTTTAGTAAGTCTAATTCATAATAGGCCCTAAGGCATGGTATAAAAAGTACTGAACTATATCCATGTAATGTATTAAGTATATATATTTGTTAAACATAAGTTTTTTTAAGAAATATAAGTTTTTATTTCTTATAGTGATCAAAGAAACCTCAATTATACTTCTTGTTGTTATTTGACACCTTATTATTATATAATATAATATGTTAAAAATCTTAATTTTAGCAACAGCATAACACCCGTTACATTTTAATTTTAACACCTGTTACACAAGATTTAATTTTATGTTTAAAAAAATTGAATGCCAATATCAATTTGAATTACAGTTCCATTACATACATTTAGTGTGGAATAACTTATATGTTTTTCAAAATTTTACAGTTTTAAAATTCACAGAGTTTTAAGAACATTTACATGAAGTTCAACTTCACTATCCATTTTCAGTAACACCCGTTACACTCCTTTTTTCTATATTTTAGGCTAACTAAGATATAATTAGCCTTCGTTGGAAGCCGAAGTTGCTTTTTAGATTTTGTTGTTCCTCGGCGATCCATTGAGAAAACAAATGTTAAACGAAATAACGTTCTCAATAACAATAATTACAAGACGACGCAATAGTACAACAAATAAGAATCTCGGGAGAGCACATGGATGGAAACGCGGGAAACCGTCATCCAACTGTATACAAGCAACATCTGAGACGCGTGGTGGGGGGATAGGTGGCGCGAGTGAGTCACAGCGGCACTGCACCTGCTTCGTGTCACTCTCGCGACTCGCGTTTGTTCTCATTACTGTAAATGTATAAACAACGATACCGACTAAACCAGCCAGGCGATTTTAAAAATTAAAAGTGTAAAATTAATTAAAAATTATTGTCTTCAAAATGACTACCTGCGATTTGCATTTTTCGTTTTGTAACACAATTATTTTATTATTATTTTTTAAACCAGCAACTTAATTAAAATTTAGCTTCATTGGCGTGAATTCTAATCTTATTCCGTTCACAAATCAGTTTTGCAAATGAACATCGGACGAAAATTCCACCAATAAACACCAATACAAAATGGCTCCATTTTGGTGTTGCGCCGTGGTGGCAGAATTTGGAACTAATCCTGGGATGTTTAGCCTTAAGGGCTGCAAATAAGCCAAATTTTATCAAAATCATTAGAGCCGTTTTTGAGAAATTTTTATTTTTCTCGTTTTTTGGCTATTTTTGGGGAGTAAAACACCTTAAAAATCAAAAATGAAAAAAACGCCTGGAGATGTTCCAGTACTACACCTACATACCAAATTTCATCAAAATATTTGAAAAAAAATGGAGTTGGTATGGTCTCCAGCTCTTTACACATCCTTACAGACACACGGACAGACATCACCAAAAAAATACTTTTTTGGGTCCAGGGAGCACCAACACAGATAATTCCACTAAACAATTTTTTGGGGTTCAGGGAGCACCAAAACAGACAATTCCACTAAAAATTAAAATTCGAAAATTTGGACGAAAAAAATACTTTCTCCATATACTACGTATAGGGTGGAGAAAGTAAAAAAGTGTTGTTTATTTTGTTTAAAAAATAAACGGTACCAGAAACTGGTACTTACTTTCTTACAAATAAATTTAAATTATTAAACAGATTCACTGTGACTTCATAATTATATTAAAGTAGGAGAGTAACTAATAAATATTATTATTATTATTAGCTAAACGAGAATTTTTAGAAAGATGCGGTTTTGCACATGGTAGGGTACATTAAGGGCTACAAATAAGCCAAATTTTACTAAAATCGTTAGAGCCGTTTTTTTTTTTATAAAAGAATAATAACTGATTTTTAGGGGGTTTTTTGGCCAAAAAGGGGATTATTTTTCATAATTTTTCAAAACCTTTTTTTTGCATCTATTCAGGCCTAATTGACATGTTTGGTGCAAATTTGTTCGAAATCGATCAAATAGTTTTCTCTCTAGCTTTGTATACATACAGACAGGCATCTTGTAAAAATCACTTTTTTGGACTCAAGTGATCCCAATTTCCGCAAAAATCTCAACATCGATTTTTTTTGTGATCACTATACTTTCGCTATACTAAAGTATAGTGAGAAAGTAAACAATAAAAGTTGGATATTTACTTGATAAGAGCCGTTCATTTACAGCTGGTTTAATGAAACCATCCTTAATGAAACAAATGTAGTTCGACCATTGTTGCAACCTGAGATTAACTCTGACCAACTTGGTATATAAATAATATGTTAACAAGTCGGGATACCCTTGAGATTCATGAAATGTATCTCAGAATTCAAATAATTTTATACTTCCAAAAAGATCTAAAAAAATATATATATAAATATTGTTGAATTTATCGACAATGCGTCATATTATGTTTAATTATTTAATCCTTGGTAATGCAGGACTCTTGGACTCCTGAACAATCCTCTTCCAAATCGTTTTTTACTCAAGTGTACTTCCTCTGTGACTTCACTCCTATTTTGCATGGGTCTCTTTTGAACTTCTTCCATCTTTATATTTCTTATCTATATTCCTTTCTTCTCTCAAACGTAGCCTTGTGTCTGAGGGGTTAGCTCACTTGATTGGGTTACTTAATGTCCGCAGTTTGTGAATACATGAGAAAACCATGCCTGTTTGTTTTGTAAGAGAGAAGTTGATGTCAGATGATAGCTTGTCAGTGCTTTTTGTCTTATTACTGCAAAACTTTCTCTTGATTCTAAACAGGGTTTTCATCGCTCTTAGTTAAAATTAAAATTGCATAGAACTCTTTATATTGAATGTATTGAACTCTCTTTTTTAATGTAGAGTTTAATACAAAATTTGTATAGTTTACTGTTTTTTAAAAGAAATATGTTCTTCTTAATGTAGTAGAATTAATTCTATTTTTAAATGAAGATGTTTTAAAACCTATTTTAATTTTAAATCTATTATGTTTTACATTTACAATATTATATATTCATTGTTTGACCATGTTTACAAGTCAAAAATACACTCGAGTTAGAACAGAAATACCATACAGTTAAACTAGAAGTACAGTACAGTTAAAATAAATATACAGTAGACTCCCGATTATCCGCGATAATGGGTGGCTGAATTTC
>JAGFPH010020527.1:1814-12209 GCA_018207615.1 Philaenus spumarius | reverse complement strand
TCGTATGACATGATTACTCCTTTGAGCAAAAACGTAGGATCACGTCGAATGACGTGATTACTCCTTTGAGCAAAAATGTAGGATCACGTCGTATGAAATTATTACTCTTTAAGCGTAAAATAAGTCACCCCTCAAAGCGTTAAACGACCAACTTGCATTCCAATCTAACATGTTGTATGATACGTTGATTAAATGACCTATTCCGCTTGTATTGACTACAGATAAGGAGAAGGGACACACAGATAAAGCTCAGTATCAATCCACCGGTCAAGCGTGCACGTCTTCGAGCGCACCTACAGTGACCTGTGAGCTTTATTTATTCATTTTACAATCTCCATATTGAGTGCAATTTAGTAATATAGAGTCGATATCCGGGAGTCGTAAGATGCGCATCTACTTACTGTGTTTTTTTAAAAATGTGTTGTGTGTTATGTGTTTGTGTATGTGTATTTAACGTTTTGACGACCTCCATGTATAGAGGGACTTTCTGATGATGAGTTACATTCTCGAAACGCATCAAAAACTGTAAACAAGTTTTAAACTAAGAGGTTCACTGACGGAAAATAAAACGTATTGTACTTTATTTTATATTAGTCTAAAATCAAACTTTATTCATATTTTTATGAAAGTAAATTTTCCAAACAGACCTTTTCTCACCTGGCAATGCCTTAAACTAACCCCAGTACACGTTTAAAATGTTCACAAACTAACAGCTAAGCTGGACAATGTAATTACAATTCCTTCGATTCCCCTGACAGCTATGCATTACAGACTACGTAACAGTATTTGAGTTAAATCTTACAAGCTCTTTAGTCTGGGACATGTCCTGCACAGACTCGAAGGAACACTAAATAAACTAGCTCGATCCAGTCTGAGAATCTCGAGTGCTGAAGTACCGTTCAAACTTGGGAATTCGGTTAACTCTCGAGCGTCCGACAGGATTCTGAAAACAAAATTAATAGACATATTGAAACTGATATGAAATCGATAATTATATAGTCACGTAAATTTAGAAAAAAAAATCTAAATAATTAGATTTTCAAATAAATTAGCTTTGACAGTATTCAGTTTCAGAAGTATCAAGGCTGCAGCCATGAGGGGGGGGGGGTTGGGGGGGGAAAACCCCCCCGAAGTCCCGAAATTTCGTAGTAAATAAAAATTAATACTGGGTTTAAAAAGTACAAATAAAATTATAAAGTAGACAACACAACAGAGGATCCAACAACACACTGTATTTTACATCATTGTGCATTGCATGCATACTGATATTTAGATTTACTTGATTAAACTACAACGTACAATACACATGGATGCAGTAGATTACAGCCTTACTCTCTTGTGAGCTTGATCTGATCTATTAAATAAGAAAACTATGAAGGTTCAACAAAAATATTTTACTCTAACAAAACACGAAATGCATTGCGTATCGAAAATACTCCCAATAATTCTCCCGATACGGGGGTTGGCGTGCGAAGCACGCAATGCTCTGTGTATTAAAAATTCTTCCAATGACGGGGTTGGCGTGCGAAGCACGCAATGCATTGTATTGAAAATAGTCCCAATATGGGATTGGCGTGCAATGCACTGTGCGTCGGCCACTTGTCTTAGTGTTCAGTGTCAAGCTCACATGTGCGTCCTTAGCAGTGAACGTCTTCTTAAAAGGGTTTAGATTCAAAACCCCGGTCCTGACCAGACCCCCCCCCCCCGAAAAGTTTCCTGGCTACAGCCTTGAGAAGTATGATGGCAATATTAAGCCTCCAGGATACAGCTGCTTGTTGTATACATGACATAAGCAGTTACTGTGCATTCTAAAAACATAAATTTTTAGTAAATTATAATAGTACACACAATTTGACATAAATTTAGCTGGGGATCGAAACGGTGCAGTTGATTGTTGTAACACTGTAACAAAAGTGAAAGTGAAAGTGATATATAAACTGTTCATTTTAGTTATAAACCAAATCGATAAATGAAAGTGCTTTTATAACATCAAAACAGTATTAAAACAATTTCAAACTATTAATTTAAATAATAATGGACTGTGAACTTACTAATTTCAATTCAGTGACTGTTATAAAAAAAAAGTTTATTTTTCAACAATATAAATTATTCAACTTTTCAGCTATTGACTAATCTACAATCGAAACATTTCCAATATTAATCTTTTCAGTTCACTTCAGGAATGCGTAATTAAAACTTGTTTAAGCCAGCACGATAAACCACTCCCCAAGAAATTCAATAAAGTTGTAATGAACTTTGAAATTTGATATGAACTACAATGCAACCAAATAACATACTTGTAATTTTATGCAGGGGATTATGTTTTTGAATTATTTAAACTTTCATTAAACAAATATTGTGTTATTGTATATTTGTGTAATGTCTATTCTTTCAAAGCAAAGATAGTCATTTATTAGTGCTCTACGACTTAAATATCATTCAAGCAAATTTTATAATTATTATCAAAATTGTATAATCATCCAAAATTGGAAACTAATAATATACACTCATGAGCATATAAGGAAATGTTATACGGGTGTCCCATAAATTTCCACCCTCTTTAATTTTTGAACGACTGTACATTTTCAAACAATCTTTGGTAAATGTTACCAACATAAGTCAAAGTACTTTTTTATGCGGTTTAGGGTGTCAACCTTCACCCCTAAATAGGGGTTGCTGGGGGAAACTTTTTATTTTCAAATAGCAACCCCTAGCAAGTTGAATATCTTTTAAAGAGGGTAAGGAAAGGAAATGAATGCCGCAAACTAGACCTCTCAATGACTTCTTAAACTAAAGTTATGGTAAAAAATGTATCACTGTAATTAGATTGTTGAACTATCCCCCACTAAAAATAACAGTATACGACTTAAGCTAAGGACACTGAAAATGTTTCCCGACAATGGGCATTCTAGAGATTAGTTGTTAAATTTTAGAGTTTGTTGTTATTTTTAGTGGGGGATAGTTCAACAATCTAATTACGGTGATACATTTTTTACCATAACTTTGGTTTAAGAAGTTCATAGAGGGGTCTAGTTTGTGGTTTATGTTGCGGTCTAGTTTTACTTATGTTTTTTAAAAATTAGTTAACAAAATTTTGCTTACAGTTTCCGAAGTTTTGGAAGGAACGAGAAGGCGTGAGGATCGACTCCCACCAGAGGGTTTCCTTTGAGTTCCAGTAGGGCGAGACCTTGAGACTGTTGGAGGATTCCGCTGGGGATGTATTTGATACGATTTCCTGATACGGACCTGAAATCACACGTCATGGATAGAACATGAAAATCAGAATAGAGTTGCAGTGATAATAGTCTAATTAGTATAGCAATAAGAGTTATTTACATCAGCCTCCGCTTGATTAAAAAAGCTGGCATTTTACTCAGTGGAGGAGTACCTTAGGTTTTAAATTGATTATATAGTTTTTTATGTTTATTGTACGATTGATGTGAAATAGTTTATATAGTTATATTTATATATATGTATGTCTTAATTTTATTACTTGTTTTAAATGTGTATATGTGTATTAACACGTTCGCTACCGGGCGGCTCATATATGAGCCGCGTCGGTCATTGTGGTATAAGTATAAGTATGACCACCCCCACAACCCGGATAAAAAAATGTGTTTTATCTATTAGTTTTCATTACATTTAGAATATATATCATTCTGGTGGCAAATATGACCTTTTTTTAGGATTTAGGCTATTTTTAGGTTCGGCTCATATATGAGCCGCCCGGTCTATGGTTCATTTATTTTGAATGTGATAACTATTATTTGATAGACCGTACTCACTGCACGTCTCACTTCAACCATCTACAACACTAAAACACGTGTTCGCACTGTTTAGGTTAGTTTCCGGTTATAAAATCTAACAGGCTGCAAGTCAGCTGTGGTTGTCCAGGAGTACCAAAATAGCAACACTGTATTTACCCTATAAGTCAAGAAACCCAGAGACCGCTTGACCGCATACAGTATATGCGGCTGTATCCCTATAGACCGCTACACAAGTTTCATGCCTCTAAAATAACTTTAAAATATATCCGGCCGGGCTATATTTATGGATTTTTTTATGCATACCGGTAGCGAACGTGTTAATTTGTATATATTTTTATCATGTGTATGTTGTATATGTGACTAGGTGACAACTTAAATGTCTACTGCAGCAACGCTATTTGTAACCAATTAAGGCTAATAAATCGAATCAAATGAACAACTACGAGATTATGTGCGCACTAGAGATTATAAATATATAATAATATGTTGATATAATTGTAATAATAATTTATCATAATATAGGTTGTCATTATACAGATTATTTTCGGACCGACCCCCCTCCTTCTCCCCTTCCGATGGTGCAAACTTTAAACCCGGCCCTGCGTATGTACAATGTGCAAATGTTTGTGTGTACCTTTTAGTGTGTAAAAGAGTTTCTAAAATGTGTACGTGTTGTAAATGACGAAAGAAAACGATCCCGAACATTTGAAAATGGCTGAATAGCCGAATCGGCCATTGTGAATTACCCTATAAAACTGATTATTGTACGGTAAGTTTTAACAAAGAGTATACCTCACTACTTGTGTTGAAAGGTCCTTTAGTACCGGCAGAAAATAATGACAAAAACCCTTTGAATCTTTACATCTCCTTTTTCGTATAGTTTTTAGAACACCTGTACAAAGGATCTTTCAAATGATTAGAATCCTCATAATATATTATTGCAGGGGGATAAGATGTTTTGTTTGTTTTTGTTTCAGGTGTTACCTTAAATCATATGAACAAATCTTTCAACGGTGGACATTTCTTTGTGCTACGCTTCATTCAGTGTCGCAGAAAATGTTTCTAAGATTTTAAATAAACTAAGTACGTAGAATAATATCTCTTGCATTCATAAACAACAGTAATTGTTATTTTTCAGTTCTTCCTCTACACATTCTCCCACTAATACATCCCGCTAAGACGTCTGTTTGTTTATAAGGCACTGAGAACTTTCATAATATAACTGGGCAATATTAGAGGACTAGATATCACGCACTAGGTTTTGTCAGAAGACCTAAAAGTAATAAGACCAGGTTCCGAGATTATTTTTTGTTTGTTGATATCAAAATAACCGCCTACAACTTCAACTAAAACAAATGACTAATTTACAAAATTTTCTGAGAAAATTGAAAAATTGGTTGTTTACATTCAGTGTCTGATGACTTGTTAGGAGTGTACAAGTGATGGTGGAAAACAGCCTCTTTGTTTATACTCTTTGGGGTTGAGCAAGTAGCTGAGAGTGAAACTTCTGCTTTAAACAAAAAAAAAAAATGTGTTTGTGTTTTATTTGTATCTATTTTTCTATTTTTTTGTAAGTTTATATTTGTATTGTTTCACAGGTTTAATTGTGTATTACTATTACATTGTTATTATTATTATTACTATTAAGTTTTGTATTGTATGTATTAATAGTGTTAGGTGATAACCACACACAGCCAGAGTGGCGCCGCTGAGTGATTTTATCAAAAGAACTGACTATTGTATTTTGTATGTTTTTAATGTATGTGTACACACTGATTTAAATAAAAACCCCGAACCACAAAAAAAAAGGAACAAAAACAATAACTAAACAACTAAATTGTAAGTTATGTTTAATACGTTACCCTTATGTACATTTCGATGACATGGTCATCATCCTCAGAGGGTTTTAACACTGTAGCGTTAAAACCTTCTGAGGATGATGACCATGTCATCAAAATGTACATAAGGGTAACGTATTAAACATAACTTACAATTTAGTTGTTTAGTTATTGTTTTTGTTCCTTGTTTTGTGGTTCGGGATTTTGATTTAAATCAGTGTGATTTTGTCGCCACAGTGCTCTTTTATTTATTTAATAAATATGTGTACATATAGATTCCAAATGTATTGAATGTAAAATTTCAGATGAGATGTGGAAAAATATAAATATTATTATTCTTAATAAATGACTAGGTCTAAGTAAATATTTTTAACTTTCAAATACAGTAAATTATAAACGTTGTTAATTTTAAGGTTACTTAAAACATTTCTTTAAAAAGTTTTTTTAAAATTATTAATGAGTTGGAATTTTGTAAGATAGGCCTAATTGTTTTAATTTCTAGGTGGAGGGCATTGGTAAATTTGTTTTTAGCCTGCGAAGCTTTAAATCCAGCCAGGTCAAGTTTTATTATAAAGTTAATCAAATTATGAATACAACGTAATGAGCGAGGAAAGTCCACATTCCTAGTTAAACCTACTCAAGTGCCAGATTATAGTCAACACAGATTAATCTCAGGTGGGCACTTTCATTAACCTTTCATTCCAACTCAGTGGTGGCTGTCAGCTTACATTCCTTATACACGCTACTGCCAGCCAATCAGGAAGAAACAAGAAAGTTTTTATCTATCTGAAAAACATCCAGCATTTTGCCTACCAGTATTCAAGTTTTGAAATTTCAAAGCTTAACAAACAATAAAGTAGAATTTCAAAAAAATTTTATTGATTTTATAATCTTAAAACAATAACTTAAGATGCAATCAACAAGCAACATTTTTAAATGAATCCATTAACAGAAAAACACGAGGTAGATGTTTTACAAAATGAACTTGGCGGAAATTATACAACAGTTTTTATAGGAAACGGGTTGGATTCTTTTCCTCTTGAAGTTCAACAACCCGGCTCAAATATCTTACAAAGTAGCCGCCAACTTTCAATAGAATATCTTACCGAACAATATAGAAATTATGAATGCATATGTAAATCAGTTATAGATTACGTACAAAGAGGTTTGGACCACTGCCAGCAGAGTGCAGCAGCAGTATTTGTCAATGGAAATACTTCATCATAAATTCTGACAAAGTATTGTGCTTACAGTACCGTTGTAGTGGCGTGCCTGCTTCTTTATGTACGTGTGGAAGCTATTTCTTGTTTTATATTTCAACTTTGATTATTTAAAGCATGTACACGGTTTATTTTGCAATACGGTACGGAATAATGTACGGTGGTATTTCCCGAGAAAATGGGAGTTTAAAAAGGTTTACTTCGAATAAAATATGGGTTTGCAAAACAGTAAATGGTTCTTTTATAGTTAATGCATAAAGTAATCAACTACATAGTGTATTATACGACCTTCAATTTTGTTTTCTGTCCAGTAAATAATTTCTATTGTATCACTCGCATTTTTGCTTATGATGTTTAAAGGATAAAATTGAGAAGAACATTATATAAAGTGTCTGAAACTATGACAAGAATCGGTGAGTGGAAAAAGTGTACTATTTCAAAAAGTTTGAAAATACACCGAGATAGCAAAATAGTCCCCAAAAACTAGGCCTTGCTTTTGAGCATACAAGGAATAATATTTCAAAACTTTACTGCTAAAAAATCTGGTTTGAAATGTACGTCTGAATGGAAGAAGGATAATATTCCAGGGATAGTTCCCTTCATCCACACGGTGGAGGATAGAGCGCTACTAGTATCACAGTAACGTGTTGCTTTGCTTTTGGTGAGTAATCAGCTGTTGTTATTCTGTATTTGTTTTGTATTTAAAATATACATTGTAATAATTTTTGTTCCACAAATGTTGACTTTGAATTATTAATTATTTCTTTTTGAGTGGATGAAGAAGAGTAATTTTATAAACAAGTGAAGCTTGTACATGTCTACATATACAAAATGTTAATTGTATTAAATGAAGAGGTAATAGGTTGTGTATTAACACAAATCTTCTTTTGGGTGTTTTTTGATGTGATCAAAAATAAAAGGTTGTTTTTATTTTTCCGTAAAACAAGATTATAATATTACTCTTTTTCCTCTCACCTATTCATTAGATAACTTCACACTTTTGAGGTACTTTTACAATGAACAACTTTATTTTGTATACTATTAAGCAATCAATGATACAAAGACAAATCACTATTTTTTAAAGTAAAAAAAAAAAAAACAATGTTATTGTGTACTTAAGACTACACTTTTAACACAACTTATGAAACAAGGAAGCACAGTGTCCATTTTTAAACACAACCTACAAAATGAGGAATCATAATCTCCATTTTTTTAACACAACTTACGGAATGAGGAAACACAATGTCCATTTCAGAGGTATTACCAATTAAACTACACATTGTGTTAACATTAACAGATTAAGCCAATGGTGTTGGACAATCTGTTACACTTATATACCGTACCCAACTCAAATATACTAAACTACCAATGAGTTCGTGGCCTAACCGGCTGAGGCGTAGGTCTATGGTGATGGACTCTGCTGGTTCGAATTTCGGCAAAACCAATACTTTTTTCAAACTGACGGAATAGAGCATTTCATAAAATGCATGAGAAAATGCGTGACGGTCGTTTAATACAGCGTAAAATTCAATTCACCCCCAGCAACAAGAAAACTATATACTCTGCTATACACACATGTCTACAAATTGTTTGGACGTATTGTGCCTATAAAACAAAAACAACAACATTATGAAATCAATATGCTAGGAAGGTATTATTTTAATGTTATTGGATGCAAATTGATTATAAATGTAAACTGGGTGTAAAATACAATAAATCATATGATCAGTGCCTGTATGGTAATTGTATTATTTTACTAGGTGCATACATCCAACTTTGCATCAACTAAACCAAAATGGGGTTCGTAATGGGTAGCTAGGGGGCTTAAGACACTTTAAGCTGTATAAACAATATGTTGGGAATATTAGATTATTTTGAATTTTTGTTACTACAAATCTTACAACTAGGCCTAAAACTGCTTTCGAAACAATTAGATATTTTCAGTAAATTGTTTCTTATACAAATCCAATAGTTTCATCTATTCTTCGAAAGTTTCCCGTTGCAAATGGCAATGAATTTATTTGTTTTTAGCAGTAACCAGATATTTTCCCAAAAAACACAAAATTAAGCTCGAACGTTGAATGTCGGCCGACTGAACTGACTTTGGAATAGTATTTGTTTAAAGAAATCTTTTGCTTAGAAAAGTAATTTAAAATTTATAAATAATGTTCGATAAATAAAAAGAAGCTGTATTTAGCAGAGTATAAGTTTAATTTCCATTTTCTGATCGAATAATCTTTCCCAATGGAAAATACTATGTGGTCCTGCTGCCACTGTTATCCCCATACAGAAGTGAAAGAGTTAAGATACAAATAGTACACACACTTCCTACTAAAACAAAACTGGATAAGAAACTTACAGAAAAAGATTTTACTTCCGAGAATTTTTGTATGAATTTCATCACACCGTTCGTTCTCGTAAGTATTTCACCAGTCTTGAAAGTACGATGATTTATTGGTATATTTCCTTCTTGCTAACAACACGTTTTTAACTTCTAAAACTAACAATTACAACTAATATATTTCTGTTACGAGAAAACTTACAATTCCTGAAGAGCAGTGAGTTTAGTGAGCGCTGGCGGGATTAGTGGCAGCAAGTTGTCATCCAGTTCACTGGAACATTTCAAGCAAATAATTCATATAAAAAAGGCACTCTTGCCAAGTTAAACATAATATTTTGGCAAACTGATGGCGATAGGTGTTTTAAGAAAATTGTAAATATTATAAAGATATTTCATAGTGTTGACAGAGACATTGTTTAAATATTGCAGATTGGTATTGTCTTTACTTAGATGTGACAACATCACTGGCTTTATAAATTTGTAAAAGTATTGAGATGATAATGCGCAAAAGAAAGCACAAAATACAAATAAAGGTTTTACGTGTTGCCTTGGACTGTTTAGTAATAATACTACAAATTCCTTGAATGGTTGTCATCAGACCATTTTTGTAGACAGAACTAGAGTACTGTTTCACCAAACACTGTTGGCTTCGTTATACCATTGTATTTGGATAACCTAATAGAACTCCGATCCAATCCAATATTTTAACCCACTGGAAATTTGACGTAAGTGGCGCTATCTATTGGGAAACGACTGAAGCGGTGTGAAACACCAATGCTACCAATGATTTCTCCCTAGCGCTACCTCGCGGCGCGATCATGCACTATTTTCCCGACAACCTTTTTTTCGGCACACAGCCCCCGTATGCATGCATGATCTATTTTATCTACTTTTTAACACGCTTATATTAGCTTCACTTGTATATATATGTTTGTATGTTTGTATGTTTGTTTGTAACTCTCCTTTGCACTAAAAGCCAGTGGCTTATTACTGTTAGTATATCTCTCTTACGCAAGTTCATTCGTTGGACGAGCGGTCTAAGGCGCGGGTCGTCGCTGACGTCAATCCTCAGACTCACCGATCGTGGGTTCTAATCCCGTCCACGGCCAAATTTTTTTTTTTCAATAATTAATCGAACTAAAAATTAAAAAATAAATATAGTTTAAAAAAACTAAAAAACACGCTTTTATAATACATCGAACTAAAAAGTAAAAAATAAATATAGTTTA
>JAGFPH010020526.1:0-14152 GCA_018207615.1 Philaenus spumarius | reverse complement strand
AAAATCAGTGCGTCACAATGCAAAATAAACTTAAAAACAGAAAAAAATTAACTGCATTGTCTAGACGAGGAGTGCAGTGATATTTGGACTTGCTGTGCAGATAATTGGAATCCAATTAATTTCAAAATAATAACAACATTAGATTGGGAAAAATAGTTCTTACTCCTCGTGTAATTTGAAACATTTTACTGTACCAAAATTTTAAGTTTATGTACAGAATTTACCAAACAATACCATCAAGAATAACATTTTGTAAACGAATAGTTTAGTCTAGAGGAGTTACAACTTATAACTAAGTTTAGTCTAGTCAGTTAAACTGTTACAACAGATTCAGTTTGCACAAGCCAAATAACACACTGCGCCTTCTGTTGTGGAGTAGCCATCGCATTGAACGCCTGATGTGAGCACTGGCGCCGTTATTCTCAGAGTCAAACAGGCCTGCCGACTGCAGGAACTGAATTCCTGCATTTACGTGAGCAAAACTTGGATAGTTGATGAATGAAATACCACAGACTAGAATGGTGTATGCCACTTTGCACATATTTTAGGGCGAATTAAAACTAAAGAATCCTTTTTCAAACACCCTGCATTCACTTTCACGATATATATAGTACAGTAGAGTCCCACTATTCCGAACTGATTGGGACCGAACACTGTTCGGATTTGCGGGAATTCGGAATAGGCGGATTTCATGAATAAACTTATTGACTTGTTAAGGCGTAAATTAAGTGCGGGGACATCTGCTAGTGTCAGTTCTATACAGCGTTGATCGGCTCGGAGGGAAGCGAGGAGGAGGTGAACGCTCAAACTGAACTCATATCACAAGTAGACGCGGCAAATGCTCTTGACCTCGCCTTAGTGTAGGTTTTCACCATTCGTTCGGGTATAGGTTGTTCAAACTGTCCGTTTTGTCAACCCGCAGTCTGTCCTTTAGTACCACATCGTCTTGAAAAAGATTGAGAAAAAATTAAATTCGTTCGAGATAACGAAATCTGAGGAGAAAAACGGATGAGCGCAATTACTAGTGCCTAGCTGTTGTATCTCCAATTCGGTTTCAGGTGTTTTCATCAAGCTTAGGCTCTACGTATGTCTCTATTTAACTTATTTGTAAAACAAACAATAAATGTGCTTTTTTAACGAACGTCTTTTTGATTTCTTCTGTTTTTATGATAAATAAATCGGTATTTTTTCTGAACTCTGTACGGAATAGGCGAATTTTTTGAATAGACTCTACTGTATATATAGGGGCAGCACCTTAGGGCTCAAGGCTGAAACCTTCCAACCAGAATGATTAAAAAAAACAGCAACCCCTAAATATTGAATTATATAAAAAAACATTGTGAAACTTATGTGTTTCTAACACTACAGGATTGTTAAATCTAGATTAAATGGTTCTCATAACCCACCCCTTCTTGATATTCAAACACTCGTAATGATACAGTGTCGCTGGTTAAACAGATTAGCCTACTGGACAGCATAACTACTGGGCCGGATCTAGGCATGGGCCCAAGACCATGGTGGAAATATTTGTAAAAACCGCAGACATTTTCTAAAAATTTTAGGATGAACTCTGAGCAATGTATTGTTTTAAGGAAATCTAATGCCGATGTAGAATACTTAATGCCTTGTAGAAATCAATTAAAAGTATTATTATAAGCTTTACTATTCATTTTGTAACTTTAGTCTCTTATGACGAGCCCCACGTTGGGCGCCATTTTGTAACTTTAGTCTCTTGGCGAGCCCCACGTTGGGCGCCATTTTGTAACTTTAGTCTCTTATGACGGCCCCAAAGTTGGCTGCGCCATTTTGTAACTTGCTTGCCTGTCTTGACTTCTGTCCAGCCATTGACGATGTCACACTCTGCCTTACGAAAAGGACGGCAGTAGAAGGCAGCAGTGTGTACTACAGACGTATGTAGAGCGCATGCGAAGGCGTAGGGCGACACCTTCATGATTCTCTGGCTCTATTCGGAAACCGAGTGAAAGCGCGACCGATCAGAGACATGTTCGCATGACTTAAATCGGGTCGGCTGCCAAGCTGCAAGTAATGTAAAGGTTAAACACAGAGTGTTGTTGGCCCATTGTTTGTTTATGTTTAAAATAGTAACCTATACTGAAGCGATTTATCTGGTACTGCATTCAGGTGCAAATAAGTTATTCAGAATTTTATCGTTTACTGATAACGATTTCTTTATTAAAAATTTGACGGACGCAAGAGACTTAGCAGTGCAGAAAAGAGAACAAAAATAGACTTTGTAATAAACAAAAACTGTTAAGCTGGATAATTAAAAAAAAAAAATCATTCTACGTGTTTGGAGAATTCTTCATAATTTAACACTAACTCTGTGACTTAGAGCTCGTATAAATATGAAAAAGATATAAAAAGTGGTATCTGTTGGTACCAAGCTGTGTCCAATGTTGAAAGAAAAGGGCTGGTTTTCAAGAACACAATCCAACCACGCCTACTACCTTTAGTGAAGCAGATGATTTGAAGCCCAGTAATGATCCAGTGTTTTGGAAAGTAAATGGTTTTGCCAGATACTATTTTGCTAAAAATGGATTTAAATAAAATAAGATGCCTATTTTGACCAATCACATACACCACAAAGCACACTGGGCACTGGTGGTATGTATTGTACTTTGTAGTGAGAAAAGCACATATAGAAGAGGGTGGTTCGTGCGGCGGCAAATGTTTTTATGCCCAGGGCCCATGGGCACAAGATATGTAAAGCTCATTGAAATAGAGCCATTGTCATTAGAAAACTCTGTTAACTAGTCATACATCTCACTTTTACTATCGGTATTTTAAAATTTCTCATTTCATCGTATATGTGTTGATTTTATTGTTATAGTAAAATCCGTAAAAAGGAAATTATATAATATTAACAATATTGTTAAAGCTAATTAGTCCTACTCTTAAAAGACAAAATAATAATTAAAGAACTAAGAAGAGCTACAATACGCCCGAATGAAACCTACCAAACAAAAAGAAGCGGGTACAATAATTATATAAGGCGTTTTACTAAAGAAATTACACAAATCTTAAATGGATTTCTAAATATGATTCGAGTGGATAGTTTCTTTTCCTGGTTGTTGCAACGTAATACATATTTTTTTTTTGTTATAAAAATTATCGTTTAATTTGGTCAGTAGATCTATTTTGGTAAAAATGATGAGCTCCCAGTTATAATTAACATAATCCCATACTGACAATATTGTTTTAATTAATATATGACATAATTTATTAATTATTTTTAGAAATCATTGTTTAGGCATTGTCAAATTTGTATATGCTTAAATAATTCCACTTTTGATTTAATCACGAATGACGAATATTTCCTGCTAGCGCGCAAAAGGTCGACATCAGACGCTTACAACTAATCGCTAAATATACAACTCGTCTATTATAATTAAAATTCGATGAAATGTTATTCAAGATGGCATTGTTATGTAAAATACTAAAATAGCAATGGTCATGCAAATACAATGCTAACAGACACATATAGCGCCTACCTTATGGTGAGCTATTGATAACGACTTACCATACTGTTTAGTCCGAACTGGGATCGGTGGAGTCGTCGCGCCTTCGCCTCTTTGAGACCGAGCTGCTAACCAAATATAATACAACGTGTTCGGATAAAGACCTGTTAGCGTGTAGGTTTCAGAAACCTGAAGACGCCGATGGTGTTTCTCCTAAACATCATATTTAAAAAAATAAGTATATTTCTTAAAATTTACGGGATACTATAGCAAGAACTGAGTAGTTAAAAGTAGTTTGTTGATAAAACAAAATACAACTTCAAACCAATTGAAATACAAATATTTGTTAAGGAGTATCAGTTTACAGTAGGCCTATGTGTAGTTAAGTTTAGTATAATCTAGGGTTGGTTTGTGAATTATATTACATTGGCGGGTTCCGGAGCTACTCCATCTACTCCAACTACTATGGTACTTTAGGCCGGCCACACACTGCAACAGTCGAGGCGAGGCATTTTGACTAAAGCCGTCTTGATCGACAGAGAAAGCATAGACGCTTACGGAGCACCATACACTGCAAGAGACGAGGCGTGACGAGGCGAGACGAGGCGGAAAGGCGCCTTTAGTCAAAAAGTGAAGCAGTCAAAAATTATGTTTCGTCGAAAGTCATTTAGTCAGAGCGTTCCGCTCATGCGCGAAGTCACGTGACTTCCACCACTCTGTACTTTCTGTACTGGACTGTGAAACCGCGCCAAAACTTTGGTGCCTTGACTTGCTTCGCCTTCTGCTGTGTGTGTTCGCTTTGCGACAAGACAAGTCGAGCGATTACATCGCCTTGCCTCGCCTTGACTGCTGCAGTGTGTGGCCGGCTTTATTGAAACATTCGAATTGGTTTATACGCCCCATAGTTTTAAATACAATAGAACTCCAGCTATCCAAATCAATTGGGACCAAAACCCATTCGGATAATCAAAAATTCGGTAATTGGATTTTTCCCGAAAAAATGGTCTATTTTAACCATTTTGGGACTGGCTTCGCGTTTACGCGACTGGAGTAAACTATCCGCACATACTACGATCACGTACACACATTTTATAACTTTAACGTTTGAGCACTATCATCGCGTTAACGCGACTAATATAATGTTGAAAATGGGAGAACAAAACTACTGTATTTTTAAAGCCTTTAATTAACTAAATGAAAAGGTAACACTTTTACATGTTAAGCGTATGTACATAAATGAATTCTCTCCATTTTTTAAAGTTCTATATTAGTCATTGCTTGCTGAACATCTCGGTCAAAGTAAACTGTTTGACTGTATTAATCCGTTTGACACCTGGCGCCTACACAAGCTTCGCGGAGGGAAGGACAACAGTGCTCGTAGACAGAATCATTATTTTGCGAATTGCAGTACGATCCCGTCTTAATTTTTTTTCTGAAATTCTGAAAGCGATTCGGATAATCAGCGATTCGGATAGTTGGAGTCCGGATAATTGGAGTTTTACTGTAATAGATTAAAACAAAATATAGAAGACCGGTGTATAGACGAGGTATATAGATAAAAAAAGAGTCACCAAATAAAATCTAAATGCAAGGCAACACATACAGAATACTAAGTGTGACCACAGTCAGTGCTTAAAGAAATTCAATAATAAGGTAGAAGATAATGCTTGCGAAAAATTTAAAAAAAACAATGTACAGTAATTGTTACAGCTGTTTCACTGTTAAGCTTATTGGCTGCATTCTTCGGCTTTGTCCTATAAGGGAATGGAACTTACAATACATAATCTGTTGCCAGAGAAAATAAAAAAAGAAACTTGTGTCTGCTCAGGAAGAGTGTAAAATCTTTGCTCATTTTGAGAATGTATTATGAAGTGAATGATAGTGTAATGAGCCGTAAATTCAACAGCAAGATTGAACAGAAAAAAAATTGTATGCAAAATTTACTCGATTGAGGAGTTTTTTGTATTATTAAGACTGTAGTTTTAAAAAGTGTGAATTAGTGTAATTTTTCTTGTGATATATATATATATTTATGGTAGATGATATTTATGTAACTTCCATTTTTTTAACTGGATCATTGTATTGGTTTGATATGTTTAGAGTGGTTATTATTTTCTACATCTTGTAAATATAAGTATATGTGTTACTATATATACGAGTCCTACTCAGAAAATAAGGAATGCTTCCATCTGACGCTGCTAGGCGCGCCGATCACATATATTTTGGTGTGTGCGTGCTCGTCTCCTCGATCGGCGTCCAGCCGTAACAACGGGAATATCTCTGTTTTTTTTATATTCAAATTTGAAATGTGCGCTGCGATTGAAAATCCCGCCAGTTCTGAGGTGCGGTCTGTCATACGGTTTTTGTTGGCAAAAAACCTAAAACCGATGGAAATTTATCGGCAACTGTGTGAAGTGTACGGAGACAATGTAATGAATGAAAGTTCCGCGCGAAAATGGTGCATTCAGTTTAAAAATGGGCGAACCGACGTTCATGATGAAGAGAAGAGTGGACGCCCGAGCATTGTGACTGACGATCTGGTCGCTAAAGTTGATGAAAACCGTCGTTTCACAATAACGGAGCTTTCGCCTCCTTTTCCACAAGTTTCACGGACTTTGTCGTTTGAAATTGTCACTCAATAGCTAGGCTACCAAAAATTTTGTACAAGATGGGTGCCTGAAGTGATTACAGACCACCGTAAAGGTCAGCGAATGGGGTCAGCTTTAACATTTCTGGACGCCTAACTGGATCGAATCATAACTGGTGACGAGACTTGGGTGAAACACATCAATTGCGAGACAAAATTACCGTCCATGGAGTGGGATCACACAAGATCCCCCAAAAAACAAAGAAAATGTTTGCAAACCTTGTCGGCAAGGAAGATTATGGTGACTGTGTTTTGGGATAGGCAAGGTGTGCTGCTTATTGATTTCCTCGAACATGGTGCGACAATAAACTCCGAGCGGTACTGTAAAACTTTGCGCAACCTTAGGAGAGCGGTTCAAAACAAGCTCCGAGGAAAGTTAAAAATTTAGTTTTTGCATGACAATACCCGACCTCATGCGGCAAACCATACTGAAGAACTCCTTAATTCATTCAAATGGGAGTTTTTCCGTCATCCGCACTTTCATTTAGTGTTTCATTTAATCTAAACCCTATAGGGTCAAAACCAAAGTAATTCCTAACACTTCCAAAATTCACAGTAATCATTTATTAAGTTCTGATTATTGGATTTGACTGAGCCAAATTTGATTGTGACAGCTTTAAAAAGAAAATCAAATGTGACAGACAGACAAGATCCTGTAAGTTACAATAATTCTTTAAAATTAAATTCTAGCTCAATTCAAAGATTAATAGAAACTGCCATACCTTCGCATATGTGTCATTCCAATAGAGTTCGTAGCTGACAATATTTTCTCCGGAATGTGAAGGACGATTCCATTTCAAGGACACAGAAGTTTCTCCAATGTCGGACGTTAATAAGTTACTTGGCTGGCTAGGTACTATATAACAGATATAAGTAAAACATTAATTTCAATACATCCTGAATTATTTTCTGAAAACATATGACCATCAACAGCTACTAAATACTAATCAGAAAATACCTTCAGGGTGGTTCGCCGGATAATTTCAATACATCCTGAATATTTTCTGAAAACATATGACCATCACCAGCTACTAAATACTAATCAGAAAATACCTTCACCCTCCAAGTGGCATGGTTAAAGCTAAAATTGAAAAGCCTGTTTTTAGCGTTTTGCAAGCATATTTTTAAAAATTCACCAAAAATAGTAAATGAACCCCAATCCAAAGGTGTTCCATAGCTTTTTTGTATAAAAAACTTCAAAGAATTCAAATATGCCACTAAAAATTAGTTTCTTTTGAAATTGTAAAAGTTATTAGCTTAGAAAGCAAAAAATGTTCAGAAACAGAAGGGAAAAAACCAAATGTATGCCTAAATAAAAAATAGTAATAATTTTTTGTAATTTTATTCAAAATATACAAAAGTTTTGTAATTTAGTTCTAAATATAAATGTGTAAAAATATATTTCAATTTCAAAAATTTTCAGTTGAAAATAGCAATTTTTATGTTCCAACTACAAAAACACTAAAAAATAGGTCTATTTTCAAAACGAATATTCCTATATATTTTTTCCTCCAAAATGGAATTTTATTATACCAAATTGTATAGAATAAATGGTAGAATTGAACTGTAAGATTGGAAATTACAAATAACCTTACATTTTCTAATAAGATACAACAGAACAAACAAAAATGTATAAACTTTCCACGATTTTTACCAAAAATCCTATAAACAAAGTTGTATAATTTTGGAGAAATATTTTTGTAATTTTTTTCAAGATATACAACAGTTGTAGAAAATAGTTATAAAGAGAAATGTGTAACAATATATTTCAATTTCAAAATTATTTAGTTGAAAATACGAATTTTTATGTTCAAACTACAAAAAACGATAATAAAACATGCCTATTTTCAAAACTAATAGGCCTAGGCTATATATTTTTTACTCCAAAATGAAATTTTTTTATACCAAATTGTAGAGAATAAATGATAGAATTGAAATGTAAGAAAAACCTTACATTTTCTAATCAGGTACAACAGAACGAACAAAAATATATAAACTTTCCATGATTTTAACCAAAAATCCTACCGGTATAAGCAAAGTTGTATAATGTTGAAGAAATATTTTTGTAATTTTTTCAACATATAAAACAATTGTACAAAATAGTTAAAAAGTGAAATAATATCATAGACTTAAAATTAAAAAAACGCAGTGCGATCATATAGCCTAAGCGTAAATCTGTCAAATTTAGGTTAGGTTAGGCACATTGCTAAATATTAGTATTATGTCAAAAAACCACTATAAATGCAATCAATTTCTGATAACCTTTCAATAACTCTAGGCCTATCTGCCATTTTATCAATACTGTAGTTCTATTTATTATTTATAAAAAGTTTATACAATAGTTTATAGGCTAAATAAATTTTAGCCTAGGCTACGGTATCTGCAAAAAATAAAACAAAACTCACTATTTAGAACACACCATTTTCAACACTTTATAAACATAATTTCACTAAAAAACACAATAACACATTCTACACTTATTTATTTATAACTGTAACACAATATATCACAGTTTTATAAACTATAAACACTTTCAATTCAGTAAAATATCAAGAGAAAAATACTTGCATGTAATAATTGTTAGGTAACCGGCTTGGAAAACGACGAAATCGCGTGATTCTCAATTCAGTTTGTACCAACCTTATATGACAAAATTATTTGAACTGCACATTGACTAAAACTTGGGAATTTTATCTTTAAAACGGTATATTACACATCTTAGGAATACATCGATTTGTGATCGTAAAAATCGATTTAAAAAATGCTTCCTTATTGGCCCAATCTTGACCAATGGACAAGCATTTATTCTAAATTCTGTATGTCATAACCGATTGTAGTCACAGATGATTTAAAAATACCACTTGAAATATAAAAGTCTAATGAATCCAATGCTGTAATGATCTTTGTGACAATTGACAACTGTGAGGAGTTGCAGACGGTTGAAAATGATGAAGTTTTACGTTTTTAACATCGCGATGTCGCACGGAAAACAGCTGTTTGACATTCTACAATTTTGAAACGATGATTACGTATGTAAAAATACGTTTTACGAAAAAGTTTTAAATACAAAAGTTAAAGTTTAATTCATTTTCTCTCCAACGGTGCCGGTTTTATTACGATTGGATAATTCTAAGTGCATTAATTAATCGAAAATGCAAATATATGCAAGTTCTCGCTAATTGTCGAAATAGCTGCATCTTACGCCTGAGAGAATGTCACTTTGGGCAGTCTGCCACTGGGAGGGTTCAGGGTGGTTCGCCGGATAATTTCAATACATCCTGAATTATTTTCTGAAAACATATGACCATCACCAGCTACTAAATACTAATCAGAAAATACCTTCAGGGTGGTTCGCCGGATAATTTCAATACATCCTGAATTATTTTCTGAAAACATATGACCATCACTAGCTACTAAATACTAATCAGAAAATACCTTCAGGGTGGTTCGCCGGATACGTAGACCGATGTGGTTTGCCGTTCATGTATGCATAAGACAAGCCTGTTCGATGCTTCTATTTAGTGTAATTTTTAAGGACTATTTCGATTTGTAACATATCAAGCAGCCAGTCCACAACAAGAGATGTTTGAAGGAATACCGTGCCGGAGGGACAACCGGCCAGACCACAAAATATGAGGTGAAGGAAATATGAGTTGGGAAGTATTTAAAAGACTGACTAGAATAAGACTGGTAATTCAGTTAAGAAACAAGACAAGAGAAGTAGAACCAGCTAGTATTCAGGTTCAACTCTGAGACTGTTGTCTTCTCCAGTAACAAGAACCCTTATTAACCCTAAAAGTGGCATGGTTAAAGCTAAAATTGGCCAGCCCGTTTTTAGCGTTTTGCAAGCATATTTTTAAAAATTCGCCAAAAATAGTAAATGAATCCCAATCCAAAAGTGTTCAATATTTTTTTTGTAGAAGAAACTTCAAAGAATTCAAATATGCCACTAAAAATTAGTTTATTTTGAAATTGTAAAATTTATTAGCTCAAGAAACAAAAAATGTTCAGTAACGAAAGGAAAAATTTCAACTTTAGGCTTACATAACAAGTAGTAAACATTTTTTTGTATTTTTTCCGTAGGCATATAAAAGTTTCGTAATTTAGTTTTAAATAGAACTGTATAAAAACATTTATCAATTTCAAATTTTTTATTTTGCAAAAACAGTTTTTATGTTCCAAGTACATGACTGGTAACAAACCTAGGCCTAGATTGTAACGTCATTTACTAATATATGCTTTGCCCAAAAATGAAATATTATTATAACAAAGTGTAGAGGAAAAATCAAAGAAGAGAATGGTATACTTGTCTTTCCTTAGTTCACAAAAGTGTTTGAGTTATATTTATTTGAATAACAAAATGACATAAATCTAATAAAAACTTGCTAGTCTACACTCTGCGTATAAGACGGGACATTTGAATACCGTGGGAACCCACGCGCTAGACTTTCTCACTAGAACGTAATAATTATGTACATTTCAACTGTCGTCTAGACAGACAAAAAACCGGTTATTTCTGGATTATTTCTCACCGTTACAAAATTCAGACTTGGTTGTACAAAATGGTGTAAAGAAATCTGTCAAAACATTTGATATGGTAGGCGTAAAATCACTTGACAAATGGGCTGTTTCATTGGTTGAGAAACTGTCCAATTGCAAGGGTTTACAGTAATTCTTGGAAAAAATACTATTTTTATAGTGACATCTGATTGGAAGACACCAACAGAAAGATAAAATCTTGACGAATCCAATGGTATCGTTATAATTGCCAAAGAAATATTTGTGTAGATGGTTTTAAACGTTGAAGAAGTGGGAAATAACAGTACAATTGTATGCAGATTCGCGCACGGAAAGAGCTGTAGACCGATGTGCATATTTTAAAACGATGATTACGTATGTAAATATACGTTTTACGAAAAAGATGTAAATACAAAAATTAAAGTTTAATTCATTTCCTTTCCAATGGTGCCAGTTTTATTACGATTGGATGATTCTAAGTGGGTTAAATTATCGATTATGCAAATATATGCAAATTTTTGAAATTGTTGCGTTCTGCGCCTGAGAGAGGGTTATACATGACCTTCAGCCAGTTCCAGGGTTAAGGAATTTCCATAGAAAAGATGAGCTATTGCAGTGACCCTTATGGTGAGACCTAAGGTCGGGAGTAGTAAAAGAGCACCGATCATGGTCTCCAGAACACGTTTTGGGGTGTCATTAAAAATTGTATTTATATAGGTATATATGCACTCTACCGGCAGCATTTTAAGTACACACTTTGGTTGTCTAAGTGGCTCGGATGAGTTTGTAAGCCAAAAAATCCAACAACTGGAAGCACGTTTTTTGACCGCAAATAACTGTTTTTTTTTAGATTTTTCGTGCTAGAAGGAAACGTTTTTGGGGTTTTATCTAAAACAAATAAATTTAGGATATTATTCTGCACATTTTGTTTTTTTACACGACTGGATAGTTCACTCTGTTCCCCCAAAATCGATAAAAACCTAAGCATCTAACTCGCAAAGCGAGTTTTTCCGCTGCGAGTGGAATGAAACAGTGCGTGAGTCGAAGCTGGAGGCTTAGGTGCAAACGAATTCTACTAATATATTCCGTACGCACAGGCAGCTATTCAGCGCCTTCGTGAGAGATCAATTTCCCAAATAGTTGGTTGAAACCCAAAAACATATTAACTTAGTTTTGGAAATTCGTTCAACTCACGTCAGCACTTCAGCTGCATGGTCGAATTATTTTAAATAAGCATCGCTTTAAGTTAATACAGTAAATAATTCAGATCATTTTATTTTTTACCTCCTTGTTGTGTTTTAACCAATACAGGCACAGACAAAGGTCCTGGTCCTACGCTCGTGAAAGCTTGTACTCTTATTGTGTATATTGTGTGCGGAGTTAATTCACTGATTGTGGTCAGCTGATTGTTGTCCACCATCTGTGATTCCCAAGTTGCCATCGGAAGCGTGGGATTTTCTGTGTAATACACTTTGTAGCCCTGAAAATAACATAAATTCTCTTTCACAGACGGAATACAAACATGTTAAATTTTTACTAATGAGAAATCTTTTAACACGTTTACTGCTACGCGAATTGCGTATTTCCTATGGTAGGGGCTCACCTTTTATTTCTTATATTTATAGCCTAAATGAGTAGAAATTATTTTGTTATTTTTGAACCTTTCTACGTAATAATCACTAATATTTTAAAGCGGACTCACATGCTTAAAATAGCACATAGCACATGCTTAAAATTCGGTTGCTCTACCACCTTCAGGTAACAAACTACAAAAAAACAAAACATTCAAAACACAACGAAACTTTCCTGACTTTCCCTAATCTTTTGTGATTTTCCAGATCTGTGACGACCCTGACTGTCTTCCTTCCAATATAATAAGCTATTCGTAGCCACCATTAAGACAAAAAGGAAGGAATAAATTACATAGGCAAACTAAGTCAACGATGCCAGAACTGATTTCAGTAGCGTCTAGTTGGTCGAACATGAATGTCTCGTAAATGTATCGAACGATAACGTATTAAGTTTTGTTGTGTTATCAATAAGTAATCTGGTATTAATTACTTACACTTCCATGAACAGCTGATTTCACACTTTCATGGCATTAATTTTGTATTCCTAATTTTTAGGCTATGTAGGCATTTAACATTATTTAAATTAACCCTTAAAGTGCTAAGATAAAATGTAGGCTACCGCTCATTTAGAATTAAAAAAATATTAATTTTCTCAATGTTTTTTTTTTTTAATTTAGATTCTTAGGGTTAAGTAAGATCCACAAAAAATACTCAACTAATTTTAAACTTGTTTTAAATATTTTTTAAGAATTAAAAAAAACTAAACTTAGCCGAATATACAATTGGTCCAAAACTAAATACATGAAAGCAATACTTATTGTTGTCTAAAAATAATTACGTACTAAATTAAGAAAAACAAGAAGTTATACAAAATTAAAACTTTGGAATGAATATCAGTACAAACAAACAAGGAACAGCTGAGTGAAACAGATTGCGTCTATAGGTGTAAGCCGCGCTGAGAGCACTTGCTATGACTCATTTGCTCCGGCGACTGAACACAGATAAGACATCACAGACTTTCCTTTATATTTTTATTTGGTCTAAACATACTCAAAGTACATCACTCTATACTCTATTGGAAGTTTTGTGAACTATGGAATCATCTAAGTATATATTTGTGTTTAAAGCCGCTAACCGTGCTTAGATATTGGGTCGTACCACGTTTAAAGGCGCCAGCCGCTCGTTAAGGGTTAACTGCAGTCTATGATTAAATTATTACGGTTACTTATTATAGTGTATCATGTTTCCTCTGTAGTTTATAAAATCTGTTAGTTTATTCTGTTTCAGAAGATACACGATGTAGATCGGTGAAAAGTGTGACATTCCGGCAAAAAAAAGTGTGAACAGTTATGTTAAGTGATATATAAATAACATCAAAGTTCTGCCCAGACAATAGTGCTTTCTTCAGTTCAATGTACAAATTAAGTAGTGCAATAATAAGAAAAGAACAACACAAATATTGTAATGATGTAGTTATGTTTTGTAAACTGTCTTTACATAGTAAATTCAAGCTGTTCTATTAGAAAATACAGTTTTTAAGTTAGTTTTCTTTATTCGCTACCAGATAGCAGCACCTCCTGGACAGCATTGGAAACTAAAATTCTAGTTACTTTATTCTCTACTAGATAGCATAGCATCTCCCAGAGCATCAAATCTTTCTAATCTTTCTTACTAATCTTACTACTCTTTCTGGTAGGGGAATTAAGATTGCAAATTTAGAGGTTATGTTTCAAGAGTAGATGTTGACAGAAGTTTTAAAAAAATGTTGATGTTGGTTGATAACGGTATATTAACTGAAGTATACCTTGATAAATGATTAGAATGATGTACCTTTAAAGAAGTTAAAATGGTATATTAACTGAAGAATTCCTCGATAAAAGATTAGTTTGATGTACCTTAAAGAGGTTAAAACGGTATATTAACTGAAGAATACCTCG
>JAGFPH010020525.1:0-14154 GCA_018207615.1 Philaenus spumarius | reverse complement strand
ATTGCAAATTCAAACTCAAGACCTACAACGAGTTTTGTCCGTTGTAAGCTACCCCTCTTAAGATATCTGGTTTGATCGGCTCCGCCAAAAACCCAAGATATTGAAACCTTCCAAATATAACATCATTCCTTTTTCATTTTCCTCATATCTTATTACATTCTTATATCTAGTTCTGCCTTCCTAATCTAACAATTTACATATCACACATTTATAATATTTTTATACATTTCATACTATACTTTTCATTGTTCTTCTTATTCTCCATAATCTGAAATTACATTTACACAATATACCATGGTATACATTTCCTTTTGAAATGCTCACTGGATGAGTTCACTTCCACTGAAAACACATGTTTATACTGTACACTACTTATATAAATACAGGGACACATTTTAATTTGCCTGATAACAACTAACAATATTCTACTGGGTTACGTTTTTATACTACTGTTATTTCCCCGCATTCATACTTCCCGAATTTTTATAATCCGCGTTTTATACGTTTTACATTATTTACCCTTTATGGTTTGACAATTTCTTTTATTTATTTGCCTTAGTGGCTTCAACTATAATAATTGAGAGTTTTTTTTTTTTTTTTTTTTTCCTTTTTAAGTGTACTAAATAGTTTTCCTTTGCTTTTCCCTAGTATCCTCCTTTATAATTTTCCATTACAGTTTCCTTTCCTTAATTGATTCCTAGGTTATAGCTTACTTTCTTCCTTCCAGAATCTTAACTACTTAGATTCTCCTAACTAATTTTACGCATAATTACCTTTTTTCCAAGTAATATGCAACCCCTATACACCCCTGACTCGTGTATTAGGACATTCCAGGCTCCTGATTTGTTTGTAGATTGCATTCAAACGTTTTATTCCTGGATCTGTATGTACAATTTACTTTAAAACGACCAGCAATGCTTTTGCGTGTATTCGAAAAGTGCTTAGGCCTCACCCTGTATCTATCAATGAGTCGAGTTATTTATTTAGGCCTACTTCATTCATTGCAGTGTGCTGTGTTCTCTCTCCCCACTGCCTGACCTTGATCTTGTTTCCGCTCAGCTGTTTTCAAACCTCCCCTCCTGGCTAATTTGTTCTCTGCCCTTTACAAACTCATCGCACCGCTTGTGTTTACATTCAATCAAAATATTTACATTTGGGATTCCCCAGTATGGCTAATCACTTTATGCATTAGGCCTACCTTTTCTTCAAAACAATAATATTTACAGTGTTAATTTATTTTTGGATGACAACTTTACTCATTGAATATATGGTTTGAGATCTCGAACATCGTATTTTCCCTTTATTCTTCCTGTAACCCGGTCTTCTACAATATAGGTTTTATTTCCTACTCTTTCATTTATTCGGAAAGGTCCTGTGTATAAAAGAAACAGTTTTCTGGTCTCGCCTTTAAATTTACTCGCCATAATGCTAGTGTTCTGTGTTACTAACACTAAATCCCCTACATTGAAGTTTGTAAATCTGCGACCATGGTTTTGTTTAGCAGCTCGTTGGTTTCCGGCCCTTATGATCCTGGCCTGGCACTTCTGGTGTTTTTCGCGCACCGTTTCTTCTCCTGGATTTGGTTGTTCCCTCGGGAAGACTTCATCCCACACGTACCTCGCCTCCTGGCCAAACTGTATTTCCTGAGGGGTGTATCCTGTGGTGTCGTGCGGCGTTGTGTTTAGAACGTCCTGTATATATTCTAGGTATTGTTTCCAATTCGCCTGTCGGTTGTAGCAATATGTTCTAAGCATTCGCACAATTTCTCGGTTCACCCTCTCCGCCAGATTTACTTGTGGATGTCTTATAGGGATAAGTACATGCCGAACTCTTTCTTCCTGGATCCACTCCTTCCAATTCCCTGAAGTAAACGCCTTGCCATAATCTGTTAGGATATTTTCGGGTTTACCAACTTCTGCAAAGTACTGCCTCATTTTATCTATACTATTTTCGGTCGTAGGATTTCTTACTGTGTAAAGTTTTACATATTTAGAGAAAATATCCACTACCACTAATATATGTTGTACATTTCCTAAACCTCTTGGTAGTGGTCCTAAGAAATCAATCGCCACTACTCGGCCTATATTATTTGTTACGATTGGCCTACTTTGACCTATTAAATATTGATTCAGGTATTTCGCTCTTTGACAAATATCGCACTTTCTAATCTCTTCCATAATTTGATTGTTCATATATTTAAAATGCCACCTATTTTTAATCATGTTATATATCTTATTTCTTCCTGCGTGACCGTACGTTTCGTGCACTTGTTTTATAAATTCTTTTACCGTGTTCTCTGGTACTACAATTTTCAATATTCCATTTACAAATTTACATAATACATTATTCTCAATTCTATAATCTACTTTATTTACAATATCCTGTATTATTTCTAAGCATTCAGGGTTTGCCATCTGTCTGTTTCTCCAATCCTGCAATAATTGTGTAAAACCTGGATTCATCCTTATTTGTTGGATTCGCACTCTCCTTTTGTTTTCCTGTCTTACGCTGTTTTTGTTATTTATGGGAATTGGGTAATTACGATTCACAAAGGTGTCTGTTGCATTAACCTTTAGCTCATGAACGCAATTTTTACAACGTCCCGGCAATTCAGAAAAAACTGTATTATATTTTTCTATTGATTTCTGCAGTAGGCCTTCTTGCTGTTCCGTTAGTATAGTACCATGACTATACTCCTTTGTCAAAGTTATCTTATTACATTTCTTCCTTGGAATCGCTACATGCCCTTTTGCTCGGGTTACCGTCTCCCCTCCTTGTCTAAGACCACACAGCTGATTTTCATTTAGGCCTACTTTCTCTTTGAACCTAACGTGTTTCCTACTTAATTTAGTCTTATTTACCTCAGAAGTAGCAGTGTTTTTAAACCTAACTTTCGATATTTTTCCACGCATATTTAACGGTAGATTTTGGTTACGTGTTTCTGCTCCTCCTACAGATATTAATTCTTTATGTTTTGGTTTATTGTTTTTGTATTTTTTATTATTTTTATTATTCATCGAGTGGTCGGAAAAATTGCAGTGTAGTGTAGTGCTTGACTTCGCCTTATTTGGATTACAACGTTTACTAGAATATTCACAGTTATGGATACATTGATTGCGCCGCGACGCTTTGTTGGTAATTGGAATCTTTTCACCATTATACCTAACATTAATTGGAACATTAATCCTTTTTAATGCCCTATCACGCGGAATCTCGTCCTTGGCTTCTTTTGATAGCATCTTTGGTACGATATTTTGTTTGGCTTTCTGCCCCTTCCTTCGTTGAACTGACACCTCCCTCGATATCATCTTATTCAACCTCTCTTCGTTTTGTATCCTAACCTTATTGTTTTTCCTAGCTGTTGTCTCCGGCTTCCTGTCTTGACTGCTGCCGCACTTCCCTTCCATTACATCATTAATGCCTGTCTCCCCTACTTCCGGTCCATTAACGATTTCAGCTTTGTTTACTAACTCGTTCATACTATTTTGATTAATATTTACTTTATTTGTTTTGAGTGTAGTATTCGTTGCCTCGATTTCGTCGGATTTAATTACCTCCGATTTAATTAAATTGCTCTTTTTATTGGCTTTATAGTATCGGGAATTAATATTAAAACATTTTCCTTTTAACCGTGTTATTGCAACTTTTTTATCAATAAACGGGATTTTAACATTTTCCTGACCTATTTTGAACATTGCAAATTTTTCTTGCATGTTTATTTTTGCCTGTAAACTATATAAAAGGTCACATCCCATAATTATCCTAGATTTTAGACCTTTTACCACCAAAAATTGTAAATCTACGCTTTTGTCAACCAGTTTAACTTCGATTAGGACTTGCTTGCTGATTTTTTGCACCTTCCCTTTTAATGCACCAATTATCTCCAAACACGCTACCGGTAATTCCAAGATTTTGACATCTTCCGCCTTCAATTGCTCGAGGTAATCTTGCTGGATAACGCTTACTTCGGCTCCGGTGTCAATTTCCATGTAACTAGCATTCGTTCCAAGTTCTACTGGAATCGCGGGTATTTCTTCTAACGGTTTTTCTTCTATAACTGGTTCATCTCTATTATCTAACAAGTCTTCCCTAATATTTACATTTAAACTACCTAACTGTTTAGGCTGACGTTCACGCTCCTTTTCGACGGTTTTTTCGCCTACTTCAGGTTCGATTCTACTACAAGGAGTAACTTTTTTATTTCCTAAATTTTCGGTGTTTACACGCGTATTTAATTTTTTAATGTTATTCTTTTGTTTTTTTGTTTTTTCATCGGCCCTGTCATTCCGAAAAAATCCATCCTTTGTCAGAACCTCATTTCTTAGTTTTTCGGCTGTTGGTTAGGATTTGAGTTGGAAGGACGTGGTTTATTGGAGTTTGGGTGATTAGAGTTACTTGGGTTTTGAGCATAGGATCTGTGGATTGGTGGGTTATTTCGAGGTGTGAAATCATGCCTGTTTTGCGTTTCCTGAGCGTCCTGGGGTCTACTTCGCCGATTTTCCTCAATCATGTCTACATTATTTAAGAAATCTATCGCGTCTTGAATGGTTTCGCTAGGTTTACCTATGCTGGCTAATCTTATTTGCTCGCTGAAATGTTGCATCACCGTAAATACAAGGAAACTTTCAGGTAGGGGGGGTTCTAAATCTCGCGCTTTGTTTACTACCATACAGAAATATTCGGTTCTGCTAGCGTTTCCCCTTTCTACATACCTATTATTTTCTATATAATTCCTGACCGCTTTTTGTTTTTGGAGCGACCAGTAATTACTCAAAAAAGCCTCCCTAAACTCGGCATACTTCATCTCTTCGCGATCTGTTATATTATACCATTCCAGTGCGTATCCCTTTAGATGGCGTCTTATGAATTTTATTTTCTCCCTATCTTCTAAATAAGGATTCAACTCGTCCATTAACCCTTCTATCTCTCTTAAAAATTGTTTCGGCCTCTCTTTACTATTTCCCCAAAATTCAATTTTATTTATTTCGCTGTCAAACCGCGGCATTACAATTCCTACATTCCTACTCCCACTTCCCTGGCTTATCACGTTTCCTATCTTCTTTTCAACGCTCTGCACCCGACTTTCCATTGTCCGGAACCCTTTGTCTACGTTGTCTTTCATGGTGGTTGTGGTTTCCTCCAGAAAATGGATAGCGCCTTCAATTTCCCTAATCTTTTCTTCTCCCTTGGTGTGTTGTTCCTTACACCTCACGCTTTCTTCCTCCAGGCTTCGTTCCAGGTCTCCCAGCTTTCCAGAAATAACTTTGTATAACTCTTTCTGCTCCTTCTCTCGCTGTAGCCTTTCTGCCGCCCTTTCTTCCCGGATTTTTTCATCCTTGAGCCGTCTTCTTTCCTCTTTCCTTTCCCGTTCTTCCTGTTCCCTCTGCTGCCTGGCCTCCTCCCGTTTCGCCCTGGCCTCCAGTTCTTCTTGTTTTTCCTTCCGCCTGGCCTCCTCTATTTCCTTTTCCTTCTTCGCCCTGGCCTCCAGTTCTTCTTTATCTTTCTTCACCCTTTCTTCTTTATCCTTTTTGTATTGTTCGAAGAACTCTTTCATCGCCTTATCCGCCATATTAACTTTTTGCTTGTTTAAAATTTGTTTTAATTATATTTAATCGTTTTTAATTGTTTAAATTTTTTAATTTTGTTTTTATCTGTCGCGTCGGAAAACTCCCAATTATTTTTAATTAATTTTACACCTATTTTTTAGGCCTACGCCCCCCAAGCTTCCGATTTTACCGCGACAAATTTAATATACTGGTTAATTATTATTATTTGTTTAATTTTCACTCCCCCTCTGAACCTTAATACGACACGAAACCGGGAAATATTTCAGACACGGGAAATAGCAGTAGTATGGCTTAATATTAAACACAATTCTAAAGCTAACATACACAGTTTTAAGCACAAATAATTTTACGTTAGTTCTTTGACCTATTTTTACTTTTGGTTAACTTTTTAACCACAAGTGAAATCGGCCAACACCGAAGGGCGCCAATTCTACAACGAACAACCTTTTTTAGAGGAATTTTGACAATTTTCTCATTCTTTGAAAGCTCGTATCTTACGTAACTTTATGATTTTTTAATATCTAATCTTGCAGTAAATACACCCGCCGTTAGCGTAATGCATTTCCCGAAGATTTTTATTTTTTATTCAAATCTTGGATTTTGGCTTCCCGTAGGAATCTTTTAAGTAATTTTTATAAGTTCCCAATCCTTTTCAGACAGGCAGGGTCCAAAAGTTTAATTCTACCCGATAACAGACCGCCCGCGTATACATGCTGATCTCGTGACCTACATTTGGCTTTAACTCACGGCAAGTCCATATTATTCACATTTACAAAATTAATTGCAAATTCAAACTCAAGACCTACAACGAGTTTTGTCCGTTGTAATATATATAATAGTGAACATTTTTAATAATAATAAATTTAGTTTGTAATATTTCTTTGTAGTAGTTTTAAGTGTAATATTAAGTGATTGCATATTTAACTAGCCAGGTACTCTTTAACCCGAGAGAGAGAGAGAATATCAATTAAAATTTGTATAGTCATTAGTATATTAAGCCCATACATCAAAGAAAATAATATTGTTTCAGTGCTCTAGTAAATTTAAAAATAATTGTGTAAAGAGAAAATAATTTCAATTTAATAAAGTACAAATTTGTTAACCATAAAGAGTGAGTCATTGTAGAAGTTTGGAACAAATAGAAAAGTAAAATTCATTAATATCATATTATAAGTTTTGGTTTCCACAACTAGTGGGGCATTTCAATTTTAAATAATATATATTAAACAAATCATATTATAATTTGGCTTTCCCAACGTGAGGCTTCTCACATAATACAAATTTAATATTATAATGTAGCCACATAAATAAGGTAAAGTAAAACTAGAGACTACATACAGTTAACAATAAATAAATAATATATATAAAATATATGTAGTTTTACGGCTATCAACAATGAATGTAAATGATAATTTATGTTAGCAAGTAATTATTAAATATTTTTTCCTCAGCCTAAAGAAAATCTGCGCATGAAGTACAGATACTTAGACTTAAGATTTCCACACATGCAGTCAACTCTTCGGTGCCGATCCAAGCTTTTAATGAAGATGAGGGAGTTTCTGATCAACCACAGAGAGTTTGTTGAAGTGGAAACACCGACATTGTTTCGAAAAACACCAGGCGTAAGAAATATTTTTTGTAATATTTACCTGCAATTTTAAGAAACACAATTGATAAATCTACACTTTTTAAAGTAGAACCTAACTTGTCTATGGCAAGATAAATCCATGTTTTGTTAAAATAAAAAACTGTATAAGTTCAATACTAGACGTGCTTTACAAATGTTCTGTTTCAATTTTGCTCTCTGTTTTGAATTTGTATCTTCTTCCCATACCTTTCTTCTTTTAGTTTTTTAATGTGACTATAGTGTATTATATTACTAGAATAATAATGAGTATAATTTAGAAATAAAATACTGTAATTTCAAGTTTGAGTTAACTACAAGACTGGGGGGAACAGGATAAAGAAAATACATTTCTATTCTAATACATTTGAGTTGTCAATTATTACATTTGATAAAGCAATTAGAAAAATACTATTAAAAGAACTGGCTAAAAATAATTCGTACAAACAATACAAAGAAAAAATATACAAATTTTCTTTATATCTTCTGAGTTATATGCTCTCTGGTTCTTGTAACAAGACTTTTTAAACTGCACAATGTAGCTTAAAAACGTGGTCATTCATTAAAAAATATTAGACCCAAATATTAAACATTACTCTGAAACAATGTTGTTCTAATATTAGCAGAAAACTTACATTTTTTGACAGTCTTCAGTGGGGCTTGTATCACATTGCAACTGTTTGCGGACATGTCCCATTATCAGGTGGTTGTCAAGTGTTAAAACTTGTTCAATGGATTGGGTACTGTAGAATGTTTTTCTCGCAGATTATTTCTGTTATTTCTGATGTACAACACTAAGTACTGATTTAAATTTAAGTGGAAAATAAATAAAATTGTGAAAATTTAAGAAATTACCAATGGTCTTATTATATTTGAATTGTTGGCATCAGTAGATTTTATATCTATATTGCAAGTAATCAAGTTTTATCTCATATGACGGAAATGCGTTTATAATATACAGACAAAATACAATTATTCAATACGTTTCAGTCAATCAAGTTTTATCCAAGCTAGTTTTATTTATGTCTGCTACCCTCCAAGTTTACAGAGGGTCTACAGGTCACGGATTCCCGGAAGTCCCTGATTCAATAGTAGGGCACGAATTTTATGTTGTTGGTAATTAATGAGAAGGGAAACGGCAAAAACCTCTTTTTGTCTATCGCGCTTCCATATTATGTTTCAACCTCCAACAGAAAAAAGTGACAAAACATTGGCACGCTGCTCCACGACGAGGACTAGAACTAAAGTAAGTAGTTATTGCTGTAAAACTGTTCCACAGCCAGAACGATCGCGTAACTCAAATCGGAATATATAGAGCTGTGGCGACTGTTAAAATTAAAACAGCTGTTTGGTGCGGTGGGAAGGGAATGATACTCCAGTGCCATTGCTTGGAGCGACGGACTGGCTTTCGCTTTGCGGGACAAGAAACAGGTTAGTAACTCTGAAGTTCGTTTCACAGTCACAACATTCCGTTTTGTTCGACTCGTTCCGGTCATTATAATATTTCGCAATCGCCCACCTCTAGTTTGGCGGGTCATCGTATCGTATTCAGTGATTCAGTCGAAGCAAGTTAATAAATTAGAGTGTACATTGTTTAATTTCACTACGCTATTGGATTGACTGGATTCTGAAACGTCGTTTTGTACCAGATTTGTTTGTTGGTCAAAAATACTGAACCTAAACTTTGTTACTGTCGTTTGCTTCAAAATGGCGGTGGTATTGCTTTATTTTGTTTGAAGAGTTACAATTGTTTCAAAGTTTTCATAGCTTCATTGGAACTGACGTTTAATACAAATTAATTTAAAGTGAAAGTTATTTGAGTTGTACATATTTTAGTTATCATTTTGAAAACTGTCAAATTATATAATATAATATTGAAACTTGATAAATCAACATTTTAAACAAATGTTTAATTTAAAGTGAAAGTGATTTGGTTATTCTTTTGATGTTGTGCAAAATCAGTGAAAATTGTTTTTTATTTATTATTTAATAAAAATAAAGTGAAAGTGCCGGTTTCAGGAAATTTGGTTAGAAGATCCAAATTGGAAGCTATGCTTACGGAAAGGTCCAACCTTGAATTCTGCACTTTGTGTAAAAAATTAGTGGATGTATCCCATTCGGGTGCAAATGCCCTTAAAAGCCACAAAAGGGCAGACAGTATTAAAAGTGACAAATAAACCACACGCCATTCATTTAAGTCTATGTCTACACCCAGGCCTAATGAAACCACCAAATCCGAACCAAATGTCCCTAAAAATATTGGTAGGTCTGTAGATAGTGCAACTGCTTATTGTAGTAAAGATGCATACATTGCAGATAGTAGGCCTAGTTTGGTTAAGGGACCTGATACTATGTCAGGTATCGGTACTAGTAGTGTTGTGTGTTCACCAATTAGAATTTCAAGTGAGTGATAGCGTGACTAGGGCAGAGATTCTATGGGCCTGTAACTGTGTGATGACACACACATCAACTCAGTCTGGGTGAACAGCTACAAATTTATTTCCCATCATGTTTCCCGATAGTTGATTTCATGTAGCATAACCTATGGTCTAGGCCCTCATTTTTCAAACCTTGTAGCAGAGAGAGCAAAAAGAAGCCCTTTTTTGCTTTATCAATAGATGAAAGCTTAAATGATATATGCCAAAAGCAACAAATGGATATTATGGTCAAATATTGGGCCCAAGATGATGGGTGTGTCTCTACAAGATATCTTACTTCGGCATTCCTTGAAATATCGTCAGCATTGGACTTGCTAGATAAATTAACCACCTGTGTGGCAGAATCAAATTTATCTCTTGAAAACTTGATTCAGTTGTCAACAGATGGACCCAGTGTGAATTTAATACTGATTTTTGACATTAAAAATCACATTAAAAAGACTGAACTTGAACAATGAGATTTTGGATACAGGCACTTGTTCTTTGCACATAATAAATGGTGCCTACAAAACGGCTCATGCGAATGTAAGATGGAAACTAAATCAGTTTCTAAAATCTTTGTATCAACTATTCAAAAAAATTATCCATCTAGGCGAGCTAGTTTATAAACAAATTACTGGAAATTCGGTGAGATTAGGTGGATTAAAAATTCAGGTGTCATTAGACGGTGTTTAGAAATATTACCGTATTTGAAAACTTATGTCAAAGATATTCAACAGCCACATTCAACAGACAACTTCACGAAGGTAAAATACTTTATTTTAAGTGATAAAACTTTGGAAGCAAAGTTGCATTTTTCTGCCATGGTTTCGGAAGAACTTGAGGAATTTTTGATTCGTTTTCAAAGGAACGCTCCTCTGTTACCATTTTTATACCAAGAGGTATTTAGCCTGATGAACAATCTTGCTGAGAGATTTGTGGAGAAAAAGGTTATAGACACTGTAACATCTGCAACTAAACTAAAAAAAAAATATTTATCCTGTGATTCAGACCTAAAATCATTTGAAAGTGTTAGTGTAGGCTTTGTTGCTAAATCATGTTTAAAAAATTTAAAGGACTTGGATGCAGAAAATTTAGAGTAGATTGCAAGAAGTTTTACATCAGCATGTTTAAAAAGCTGATGGAAAAGTCCTTTCAACAAAATAGTTGTTTTAGAGGCTTCTTGTCTCAACCCTACAATCATGTCAAATGAGACACTAAGAATTTAAGTGGCAATTAAGGAACTTGTTGTTCATACTCAAATTACACCTGCTGAAGGTGATTTTACACTGATAGAGTACAAAAGATTTTGTGAGAATCCAGTTGTTCAGGAACGTTTAAAACTTTTTAATTGGAAGAGAGATAGACTGGATGTACTTTTCACAAAACTTTTTAACGAAATTAAAACTGAAGACGTAAATCAAGTACTCTTCTTATTCGTCCAAAGTTTACTCACATGCTTTCACGGAAATGCAGCAGTGGAAAGGAGCTTTTCTTTCAACAAGGGCTTTCTTGTTTAAACTGCCTTCTAGGTAAACCTAACACTTAATTAATTGTATTAAACATTCAAAATCATGTAGGCCCAACCTGTGAAAAATATGTTACCTTAAAATACACCTGCAAATTAACAAGATACTTAATTTATTAAATTCAAATCATAAACTATTTGCATATTACAGTATATTGAAATATTGTTAATATTTTGTTGAATTTACCGTTATATGTTTTGTTATTTATCCGAATTATATTTAGGCCTAGCCTAAAATAACTGTAACAAATAACTTTTATTTTATATAGGCCTAGTTCTAACTTTTATCTTGCTTTACATAATAAAGTTTGGACCTCATCAATTTTTTAGGCCTAGGCCTAGTAGAAATAAAAGTAAATTGCACCCCTGGTCTGTTTTCCAGGTGGCTTATCATCTTTGATAGTTACCAAAAGCATGATTTACGATTTTAAAACCTCTTCATCAAAAAAAGTGACCGACTTGAAGAAGAAGAAAGAAAAGGAGGATGATGAGGAAAATGCCAAAAAAGGGCAGCAATAGAAATCAAGGAATTAAAACTTAAAAAAACAAAAATTGCTGGAAGAGAAGAATGAAGAATTGAGTGTAATAGACTCTAAACTCAATTCATTACGGTATCAAAGAGAGTGACAGTGTAAACCTTTTAAGTTTTTTTTTACGTATCGGTACTATGTATATTTGTATATATTGAACATTTGAATATATTCTGTAAATTCATTTTGTTAAAGACTTCCATAACTTAATAACAAGTTATAATACAAATAGATTATGCTGACGTAGGCCTAATTTTTGTTTTTAATTTCTGTAATTTATAAGTAGGCTAGAATTAATAAAAAAGTTATGAAGATCTAATTTTGATAGGCTACTCACGATTACAAGTAAGTATGTCGGTACACCATTCCTGTATATTTAAATATAAAATTTAAAGCCTATAAAAGGTCACTGATTTTTTTAATTTAGAACCCAAAAAGTCCCTGATTTTTATTTTACAAATCTAGTAGACACCCTGGTTTAGGTGTCCTACGTTTCTGTTGCTTATTCACCTCCAATGCTTCAAAGTCATCTTTCGTCCAACTATGCCAACCTTCTTTGTTGTTATTAATATAGTTCACATGGTACAAAATATGATGTTTTGAACTTTATTATTATGAATGCAGGGTAAACATGCAAGACTTAACATATAAATCAGAAATATTTGCCTACTATAATGTATATTAAGTAAAATTTGATTGAAAAAGATTATAGTTTAATATTTGTGAATCTGATTTGTTGTGTTTAATAGTGTCATACTGTCATTTAAATTTGTAATTTTTATATTTACTAATATTTGATATTTTTATCAAAACATGAAAGTATACAAAAAAAGGCTATAGGAGGAAAAAGTATATTATTTTGCAACTTATGACTAAAATTAAATGATTTGATGTTGTAGGGTGCCCAAGAATATGTAGTGCCTACACAGATTGAAGGAAAGTTTTACTCTCTGGTACAAAGTCCACAACAGTTAAAGCAGCTACTTATGGTAGGAGGTATGGATAGGTACTTTCAAGTTGCTAGATGTTATCGTGATGAAGGCGCACGACCAGACAGACAACCGGAATTTACTCAGGTATTTACTCAGGAATACCCATCATCATTTGTTAAATGTGATTCAATCTTAGTTTCAGATGTAAGATGAAACTATAAGTATTAATAAAAAAAGCAAAAATCAAACACCACTCACTCGTTCGTCACAATATCTTCTAATCTCTGACTGGGAAATTTGCCGGGGTTTCCTTGTATGTCATAGATATTCACTAACTTGTTTCAAATTTTTAAAATCATTATATTAATATGTGAACATTGAACTTTGTAAGTACCTTTTTTTAATATTTATTATAAAATAGAGGAATGAAGGAAGCTTATATCATTCGAAAGGTACTGTGCCATAGATGTGCAGAAAACTAAAATTATGTGACTAAATTGCCGTTAAGACAATTAAAATAAAATAAACTAGGCCTAATCTAACGGATAACCCGTTTTATCTGTTATTTTATGCAGTTGGTTGCTATAGCATTTATGTGTATATAGTGCCATTAAAAAAACAAGTAAATAAAATAACTAGGCCTAACCTAACTTTATGTGTCCAAGCTGGTTATCTGAATATACTGTGTTTTCTGTTATTTTATGCAGTTTATTGCTGTAGCAATGAAAATAAAAATATATTTTTTTTATATAAAAATGGCTTTATATTTTTCATACGCACAATCATGATTTCTCCAAACAAAACATATCAAACAATTAAATAAAAGCATTTTGTCCTTTCCTACACGGGAAAATATTTATAAAAAACAATTATCCAAACAAATACTTAGCGTTGTTTCCATTTCTTTTAAAATGAATTATCACTTATCTTTATTTATATTTGTTAAATTATTCTGTCGTTTAATAGTTGAATTGTTTACTTCTAAGGCATTTTACATGTTGGTATTTTTATCATTAATAACATAAAGTTCACTCTTTGCCCTTTCCCATCCTTTTTCTCTTAGCATCAAGATAAGAATTAGGAACTTCTTTACTTACAACAAATTCCAATTAATTTCGTGGAAAAGAGTAAATTTTTGTACCTTACAATCAATAAACGGTACCAGGAAATGGCACATACTTTCTCACAAACATATTAAAATTATTAAACAGATTCACTGTGACTTCATAGTTGTAGGTGGTGGGAGAGGTGAAATTAAAGTAGGAGATTAACTAATAAATATTATTATTATTAGCTAGAGAGAAAATTATTCGATAGATTTCGAACAAATTTGCACAAAACACGTCTATTAAGGCCTGTATAGATGCATGAAAAAAAGTTTTGAAAAACAACCCCCTTTTTGGCCTAAAAAACAACAAAAAATCAGTTATTATTATTATTATTATTAGCTAAACCAGAATTTTTAGAAAGATACGGGTTTCTGCTTATGGTAGGGTACATTAAGGGCTATATAACAGTCCAAATTCCATAACATTATTATTAAATGAAAGTACCAA
>JAGFPH010020524.1:0-14155 GCA_018207615.1 Philaenus spumarius | reverse complement strand
AGTATTGCAAAATTTGTCAAGAAAATATGATGAATACGGTATTTCGACCCCCTCCACCTTTGGAGCTAACGGGAAATGTTGCTGAAAATTGGAGAAAATTCAAACAACGATATAACCTATTTATAGAAGCATCAGGCAAAACAAAAGCAGAAGAATCAATGAAAATAGCCATATTATTAAATTTAATTGGTGAAGAAGGGCTAGAAGTGTACAACACTTTTAAATATGACTCAACACAAGACAGTAAAAAACTAGAGACAATCGTTGCTAAGTTTGATGCCTATTGCCAACCGATGAAGAATATTGTCTTTGAAAGATACAAATTTTTTAACATTAGTCAAAAAGAAGGACAGACGTTCGACAACTTCTTAACGGAACTGCAGACAGCTGCAAGTACATGTGAATTTATGGAAGAAGAATCCCTAATAAGAGATAGGATCGTTTTAGGGATAAACAACAAGAATCTACAGGAACGAATGTTAAGAGAACCAGACCTAACCTTAAAGAGAGCTACAGAATACTGCAGAGCAGCGGAGGCGAGTCGACTACAAGTAAGAATACTACAAGACAAGTGTGTGGATGAAGTTAAAGTTAAAAAAGTTTTTAATAAAAGTGATAGTAAATCTAGGCCTAATAAGGCAAGTGCTGTGTTTTTGTGCAAAAAGTGTGGCTATAATCATAAACCAAGGTCATGCCTAGCCTTTGGTAAAATCTGCAGCAAGTGCAAGAAATCTAACCATTTTGCTAAATTTTGTAAGAGTGAGTACAAACCTAGACATAAACAGGTTAATGAAGTACAAAAAGATTCTACAACACAAAATTGCTCTATAGAAGATTTGTTTATAAATGTAGTAGGCCTAAATCTTAATTGTAAATTAAGTAGTAGTAAGCCAGATTTAGAAGTTAGTTCAGAAATACAAATTGATAGCATAGGAAACACAACTTCATGGTATGAAACCATTGAACTAGGTGAAAATAAAGTAAAATTTAAAATAGATACAGGGGCAGAAACAAGTATACTACCATTAAAAATATATGAGGAACTTAAATGCAGAAATGTAGGCAAATTGAACAAAACAAATGCCATTTTAACAGCTTTTGGGGGAAATGACAAAATTAAACCCATAGGGACGTACACTGTAAATTGTTCTTCAAGAAATTGTACAAATATAGGAGTCACATTTATGGTAGTAAATGTAAACACTATACCATTGCTAGGGTTGAGTGATTGTCTGAAATTAAAATTGCTAACTAAGATAGGAATAAACTATATTTCTGAACATGTAGACAAAAGTGATGTAATTCAAAAGCATCTAGAAGTTTTTAGTGGAATAGGAAAATTTCCAGGCAAATTAAATATAGAATTAAAAGAAACTGTAGAGCCCAAAATACATCCACCTAGACGTGTACCATTGAGCCTTCATCAAAGACTCAAAGATACACTTAATAACTTAGAAAATAAAGAGATAATAACTCGAGTGACAAAACCAACAGAATGGGTAAATAGCCTAGTAATTGTTGAAAAACCTAACCATTCATTGAGACTATGTTTAGACCCTAAAGACCTAAACAACGCAATTAGGCGAGAACAATATTTAATTCCTAAAGCTGAAGAAATAATGTATAGGTTAAGTGGTAAAAATGTTTTTACAGTATTAGATTTAAAAGAAGGTTTTTGGCATATTGAACTAAATGAATCTAGCTCATACTTATGTACGTTTAATACTCCATTTGGGAGATATAGATTTAAGCGATTGCCATATGGGCTATGTTCATCCCCAGAGATATTCCAGAAAAGAAATATTGACATTTTCGGTGATATAGAAGGCTGTGAAATTTACTTTGATGATTTGATCATTGCTGGTTCTGATGAACAGGATCATGACAGAATATTAAATAAAGTACTACAAAGAGCTAAAGTCAATAATGTTAAATTTAATAAAGACAAAATACAATTCAGAGTAAAATCGGTTAGTTTCATAGGACAGATTATTTCACATGATGGAATTAAACCAGATCCTAAACATGTTAAAGCGATATTAGAGATTAAGAAGCCTTCATGTAAAAAAGATATACTGAGATTACTGGGAATGTCAAAATATCTTTCACAATACATACCTAACCTATCAGTGATAACAGCACCCTTGCGAAACTTAACTAGACAAGATGTTAGTTGGCAGTGGCTGCCTGAACATGAATCAGCGCTTAAAGTTTTAAAAGAAAAATTAACCAAAGCTCCAGTATTATCTCTATTTGATAGTTCAAAACCGCTAACACTACAGTGTGATGCATCTAAGGATGGACTTGGTGCTTGTATTTTTCAAGAAGGACATCCTATATCATATGGGTCTAGAAGTTTGACAGAAACAGAACAAAGATATGCACAAATAGAAAAAGAGTTGTTATCTATAACATTTGGTCTAGAAAAATTTCATCAAATAACATATGGTCGATTGATTCATGTTCAGACAGATCACAAACCTTTAATTACTATTGTAAAAAAAGATATTTCTAAGGTATCCTCTAGATTGCAAAGGTTATTGCTTAAGCTAATCAAGTATAATATAAATGTAACATATGTGCCTGGTAAACAAATGTTTTTAGCTGATACTCTATCGAGAGCATTTATAAAAGATCCAGTTAAAGATGATCCGGAATTGAATTATGTTGTTCATTCATTAAGTAAATATTTACCGATGACAACAGAAAGGAAAATAACTTTTGTAAAAGAAACTGAAAAAGATTCAGTCCTTAAGACACTTAAATCTTATGTTTTTAATGGATGGCCAAAATCTAGAAATAAGTGTCCAAATGATGTTCGTTTTTATTTTAATTTACAGGATAACATTATTGTAGAAGAAAATTTGTTGTTTTTAAATGATAAGCTTATAGTACCTAAGTCATTGAAACAATATATGTTGAATTTGATTCATGAGAGTCATTTAGGCATAGGAAAGTGTAAATCACGAGCCAGAGAAGTAATATTTTGGCCTGGAATGTCCAAACATATTGAAGAATTTATACTTAAATGTAAAATCTGTGAAAAGTTTCGTAAAAGTAACTGTAAGGAACCACTAATTAATCATCCACCACCTGATAGGCCTTGGCAGAAATTAGCTACCGATTTATTTCAGTATGGTTCAAATGAGTATTTAGTATTAACAGATTATTATTCTCGATGGATAGAAGTAGTAGCTTTAGAAAACAAAACAGCAGGTCAAGTTATTAAAAAACTCAAGTCTATTTTTGCTAGATTTGGTATACCGGATGTCTTGATTTCTGATAATGTGCCTTTTAATAGCATAGAATTTAAAAATTTTGCAAGGGATTGGGATTTTCAAACAATAACTACAAGTCCAATTCACTCTCAGTCTAATGGACTTGCAGAAAAATCTGTTTCAATTATAAAGAATATGCTTAGAAGAGCTCTTGAAAGTAATCAAGACATTCATGTGTCCCTTATGGAATACAGAAATACCTTACTAAGAGATATTAATTTATCTCCAGCTCAGTTAATGCTGAATAGGAGAATAAAAACTAAAATACCAACACTAAATACGTTACTAACAAACAATCATTATGACTTAAACGTAAAAGCTAAACTACTAAACAAAAATGAGAAAATGAAAGTATTGTATGACAGGAATGTTAAAAAGTTACCAGACTTGGAGCCTAAAGATTCAGTTCTAATTCAAAAAAGGAAAATATGGGAAAAAGGTCAAATAATAAAAAAACATAATACCCCAAGGTCATATATAGTAAAACAGGGTGATGGGAGGATAATTAGGAGAAACAGAAAATATTTATTAAAATCTAAAAATAAACCACCTTGTTTTAATAACCCAGAATGTGAGCTTAAAATAAACTCTCCATCTGATAATTCTGACCAAGCTGAAAGTGGTCACAATAACATGAAAGGGTCTCAAGAGTCTCCTAACTTTGAAAACATTCCTAAAGTAGTTACAAGGTCAGGCAGGCTTATAAATAAACCTGACAGACTAAATTTGTAAAAGAAAATTAAAATTAAGAAAGAAAATATTTATTTTTGTTCTAAGTTAAGTGTTTAATTATTCAGTTAATTGTGAATTGTGTTTATTTAAAAGGAAACATGTATTTGATTTGTTTTTTAAAAAAAAAAAAAAATGTTTTTATTTGTTTAAAAAAAAAAAAGAAAGGGAGATGTTTGATATAAGCAGTTATGATTATATCATGTTGGCACTGCACAGGCAGAGAGAGTCAAGATGGCGGATGTGCCGATTGATGTAAACGTGCAACTTGTAATTAATTATGTTGACATCAAATAAAGATATTGATGTATCTACTTTCTTTTACTACAGTTATTTCATTAATATAAATCATTAGCAGAACCTCTTAAGAAATACAACAGTCGGTACGCCATAACTTCTTTAATACACCATCAAATTACCTGAATGAGGCATCATAAATTACCTGAATGAGGCATCATTTTAAAGCTTTCCTTAACAGCTACACCGGAAAAATATACAAAATACAATTATACGAAAAAAGAAATAAAGAATCCGAAAGTAACAGTGATGTAAGATCAAATAAGTTGTAGGGATATTTTCCTGGCGTTGGCAACACTGATGATAACAATACCCAGCTGGAGAGCTGCCGTTACCCACTACATTGCTATTTTTAATTAATTGTAAGCGTGGTTATAAACAGAATTGTGGATACACCTATTTATTATTAATTACACCAATATTTTGTTATTGTTATTATATATTTTTAAACAATTTACCAACTTGCAGAAGGTAAAGAACAATAATTAGGTGTATCCACAATGCTGTTTATAACCACGCTTACAATTAATTAAAAATAGCAATGTAGTTGGTAACGGCAGCTCTCCAGCTGGGTATTGTTATCATCAGTGTTGCCAACACCAGGAAAATATCCCTACAACTTATTTGATCTTACATCACTGTTACTTTCGGATTCTTCATTTCTTTTTTTTTTTTTGTACTTTTTCGTATAATTGTATTTTGTATATTTTTCCGGTGTAGCGGTTAAGGAAAGCTTTAAAATGATGCCTCATTCATGTAATTTGATGATGTATTAAGGAAGTTATGGCGTACCGACAAAAAAATGGCCTTGAGAAATAATATAATATGTGATAATAACAATAACAAAATTATTTCTCTTTAACATGGATTTAAATTAATAAAACACTGTAAGTTAGAATGTGAATGCTTTGCACAGGTCAGCTAGTCTATAATGGCTTTCATAATTATGTTTTCTTAACTTAATAATGTTCTGTATGACAGTACAATTGTTTCAAAGAATTGTAAATTAAAAAACAAAGACGATATTTTCAAGGAAATATCAGTTTTGAAATTTTGTGAGTTCGAAAACTGTAGTTAAATTTATGCTATCTATCACAAGGAAAATGCTTGGCATTAAAATTACTAATTACATGTTTAATTTAAAATACACAATTATTTAAGTAGATATTTAATCAAAATTTCAGTTAAAAATAATATTAACTCACATTCAAAATATCTAAATTTGGTATGATTGTAGAGTTTTATGTATTTTTATATCTGCATATGAATATAAAAACATAATTTTTAATTAAGCTTAGCTGAAGGTAGAATACCATATGATATGTTGAAGAATCTATAATATACGATTGATAGTGATGACCGAAGGTACTTGGTAGAATTCCATATTCAATTACAAAAAATTGTGTTTGTTTTTTAATTGAATCTATAATATAGTTTATTAAAGTATTTATTGCACTTAACGGAATGATATACCTTATTTCTTTAAATATTTAAACATTCATCAAATTTACTTACATAAAATTGATCCGTATGTGTTTTAAATCATCATCATCTTTGTTCCTAAAATAAAACAAGAATAAAAACAGTTTTACCTACCACAATATTTTAGGTTGTTTTGAAATAAAAATAATGCATTAAAATAGTAGGGTAGGCCTACTTTACTTAAGTATAGTTATAATATCACTTTATGTAATATCTACAATTAGTTCTTTTTTTTATTTACAACATAACATATTTTAGAATGTATTGATTTAAAACTAATACACACTCCACAAAATTGTCTTAGTTATGTTATTATTTTATGTATTAACATAAGTTTATCAATAGTGATTCTTCCATATTTGTTAAGAAGATCACCTACACTTTAAAATCAATGAAACAAATTTGGCAACATATTTTAATATGACTTGATTCATATTTTCAACCTGTGCCTGCATATAAAAAATGTCTCATATTATTTCTTAAAGGTGTTTTTTGTGGCAACGCATTGAATAAAAAAACTTTCATATGATTCCTAATGAAAGGCGCCATCTATTAAGTCTTTTTAACTAACACGACAGCTGTTAGTTATATTGTTTACATTCTATATGCAAGTGTAATCTATCAAGCAAATCAATCAAATTAAATCAACATATAGTGTGAAATATTAGCACAGGTCAGCTAGTAAACTGTTACTATTTATAGAGAAATACATGTAAGTAAATAGTGTATGTATCGTAGTCTATTCGACCATAAAATAATAATTATAACCAACAATAATCGTACTAATAAGAATAGAAATTGCAAATTTTTATATAATTGAAGTTTAATGAGCAAAGCTAATTAATTATACTAGCAAACCAAACATATCTAATTTGTTCATGGAAATTTGATTAATTTTTAGAAAAAAACTTTTGTTATTTAGTTAAATTTCTTTAAACTTCATAAAATAATATTATATACGGTACCTCAATCTTCCATTATAAACCAATCGCCACCTTCTCATTGGTTCTAGTTGTTCCATGCCAAGAGTATCAGTTACCCATTTATTACATGCTTGCACTTTACTACCTGCCAGGAAAGTATGGACATTAGATGTTTGGATTGAAAGTGCTTCTTTAAATTATGATATAAAATAAATGAAACAGTTTACATTTTTTAATGAAAGTTATATAGAATGCCTTCGTAATTTATTAAGTGATATTAAACTTTATTTTTATTAGTACGGTAATAAGTTTACCAGATTTCCAGTAAAATAAGTGTAAATCTATATTATGTTTAGGCTTAAATTCCAATTCATATATATATTGGGACCCAAACAACATGTTGTGACCTCTTTTATTTAAAGATCACATTCTCATAATTGTAACTACAGTATAAATATAATATATTGAGATTGACTTGTGAGATAAGATACAAAATTGACTTTATAGAATACAAATTGAAAACAGATTCTCACAACTAATACCTTTATTTACTTAAACGCATTTCAACGACAATGTCGCCATCTTCAGTGATGCATGAGCAACAATTATCAAACTATAACTAATCTACCAGTGTGTCACACACCATATTTATGTAACACTTAAAGTATTATTGTACAATGTCCTTTTTTGTTTTGTATAAATAGAGCGCATAACACACTGGTAGGATACTGACAGTTTGATAATTAATTGTAGCTCGCGCATCACTGAGATGATGAAATGTTGTTGAAACTCATTTGAGTAAATAAACGTATTGGTTGTGAGAATCAGTGTTTAAGTTTTCTATCAAGGGTTTTCAGTAATATAATACTAAAAAAATTAGGTAATAATAAAAAAACAAACAATAGCAGTATTACTACTGGTCAGTCACTGTCTAAAAGAAATTGCTTTAATTCTTAGTGTAATTACAGAGACTATGCCTAAATTATTAAGAATGAGTGAGAGTGATATTAAGCTCAGGACAGGAAGAGCAATTCATTCGGAAATTGGCACACAAAGAAATACACTTCATTTTGTACTAGATCTTACACCTTTAAATTCTTTTAAAAAACGTTTGATAAGCTTTAAAAAAGTGAGAGGTTTCACACTAAGCAAAGATTTTCCATCCACCTACAGTTTTTTCTTTGTTGTCTTTCTTGTAGATAAAATGAGTTGTTTGTACGAGGGTCATTCAATAAGTCCTTAGAAAATCCAAGAGATGGCACGCGAATCACCGAAAATTCTTTGTTTTTCGGAAGCATTATTACTCAGTAGTCAGCTGTTAAATTTTTAGCTTTATAGAACATGTGGTTTCAGTGTTGTCGTCGATTGAAGCAGAGAACTTTTGTTTATTTTAAAAAATGGAAAAATGTGAGTTTCGAGTGGTGATAAAACATTTATATTTGAAAGGGTCACACCGAAATTAATCGAAGCCGAGTTGGAGGAAGTTCATGGTACATATGCCCCTGCTTTTGCTACTGTTTATAATTGGGTACATGAATTTAATTGTGGCCTTACATCAACAAAATATGAACATCGTTCGGGACGTCCATTAGAAGTGACTACACCCGAAATAATCAATAAAATCAATGATATGGTGTTAAGCAATCGGTGATTTAAAGTGCGCGAGATAGTTGAGGCTGTAGGCATACCACAAGGTACTGTATTTTCAATTTTACATGAAAAACTGGGAGTGAAAAAGTTTCAGCGAGATGGGTGCCACATTTGCTCACAGAGGAAAGAATAAACCCAATCATGTGGTTGATTCTGAGAATAATTTGACACTCTTTCGTCTCAATCCGGATGAGTTTCTGAGTTGATACATCACTGTGGATGAAACATGGATTCACTACTACACACCAGAGACAAAGGAACAGTGGGTTTATGAAGGCGAAGACAGTGAAATCGGCTAGAAAGAATATGGCCACAGTTTTTTTGGGAGGAATTATCTACTATTGATTACTTGGAAAAAGTAAAAACAATAACTGGAGAGTATTATACATCGTTATTGCACCGATTGAGTGAAGAAATCAGAACTAAATGCCCTCATTTGAAAAAGAAAAAAGTTAACTTTCACCAAGACAAGCACGGCCTCATATCTGTGCAGTTTCAATGGCTAAAATCACCAGTGACTTTTTCTTATTTCCAGACTTGAAAAAATGGCTCGGCGGGCAATGGTTCTCTGGACGAACGAAGAATTCATCTCCCAAACAGATGCTTATTTTGAGAATCTTCCGAAATCTCACTTTTTGGACTGGTTAAGAAAGTTGAAAAAACTCTTAGAAAAGTGTATAGAGCTAAAAGGAGATTATGTTGAAAAATAAAAAAGTTACCAAAAATACTTTGTTTTCGTATCTTTTTCTAAGGATTTATTGAATGACCCTCGTACACATATATATACGGTAAGTAAGCTAATTTGAGCAGTAGCTTCGCTACTTTAAGTACTTTACAGCCATTATGCTGTTTCTCAATCAGTAGAGATTTTATACCAATGCCAATTATGTAGTGTTAAAGAGGTTTATATAGAGTCTTCAAAAAATATAAGGCTTTTATTTTAGTTTATAATTATACTTAAAACACTCAATGAATCCACAATCCTTATGAACTTATATTTTTTAAGAGTAGAGTAATTTGGTTTATAGTAAATTGTACTTAAAACACTCAATGTATCCACTCTCCTTATAAAGTTATATTTTTTAAGAGTATAGTAATTTGGTTTATAGTTGTACTTTAAACACTCAATGTATCCACAATCCTTATGTAATATTTTTAAGAGTATAGTAAAATATTATTTATAATTTAAATCTAATAAAAATAATTTGAATTAAAAAATACCTTGAGTATAATATGTGTTAGATTTATATTTCAGCATGAGATGAACTGTAGCAGTACCATGACTCCCTCGTACAACTTCTGCCAACAGTGATATACCTTTACAGTCTGTTCCACATATTACTATACTGTCAATAGTATTTTTCTAAAACAAGATCCAAAATATTGTAGTGTTTATTAAAATCTGCCAAACATCACATAATTAAAATACATCTTAAATAGGCATTATTAGAAGTACAAATATTAGCTACTTGAGTGTGTCACAGTGCAGAGTGTTGAAGACGCCCTGTGACGTCAACAAGCATAGTGGTCTTGCCATTCAAAAAGCGGCCGTGTCTATTCTACCTTGCAATGGCATGGGAATGCACATTTATTTTACAGTGTATCAAAAGTTGTGAGAAAATTTAAATTAGTTAAAATAGTTACCAGTTGGCCTGAAGAGCAATCATTGTTCCACAAGTAAATAAGTTCATAACTTGTAGTGTCACAACTAAAATATATAATGTTGTGAAGTTAAATACAATGTATAATTTAAACCTAACATGGCAAATATTCCTTTGTAAATTGACCACACCACTAATTTAATCTTGCTGTGCCGCGAAGAGGTCACTATTTTTTAAATTTTCAGTTAAGTAATGTAAAAAAGTACCCTCAGGGTTCATTATTTTATTGCCAATTAAAACAAATGGTGGAATAACCAAATAATGGTACTTTTTCATAAAAATAATTTTATTTGCGTAACTATTAAAAATTTTTGATTTGCACATAACATGAAACTGAGTAAAACTTAATACTATAAATAAAAGTAAAAAAAAAACTAATAAATTGTTAATAATCCAAAATCCAAATTTAAACTTTATTCTAATTATTGATTTCCACCATAGTAACAAAACAAAAAAGAATCTTAAAAAATTGCTGAGGGATCAGAAGCGCAACCAGGATTTGTCTAAGGGAGAAACTGAAGCATAGTTTAAATAAATGGGGCATATCACATGCACCACACAAATTAGTCGGGGGTTAGGATGTATGAAATACCCAGGGGTCTACAAGTTTTGTCAATAAGCAGCCTTTAAAACACATTTTCAGCTCTTTTAGTCCTTGATACAAAAAACACATGTTATTTATGTGTTAAGACTGAGTTTAACAAAACAAATTACAACTATCTGTGAATTTCACAAAATATAAATTTATTTATTATTTTTTTCCAAAACAGATAAGAGATAGATAGGTCACATCTAGCTGCAGCAATAAAAGTAAAATTTAAATATACAGGGCCATAAAGACCACCCGTATTTTGAAAAGCCAATAGATAAACGGAGGTAGGGTTGTGGCTGTAGAGCAGATAACAATCGATACTGGTGTAGGGATACATGATGTTTCAGTGATCGCAATAGCTTGGCTCGTTGAGCATCTTGCTTTTATTCATAATAGTGGGTCTGTGTTTTACACAGTGAGAATTTCGTATTCGGTTTGCACTTGGTCAACATGAGTATTACAAAAAAAATTCTTCACAGTTAAAGTATGATGCTCATTAAGCCAAGCCATTGCACTCACTGAAACGGTGCCCCATTATCGATCGATATAATACTCCACAGGAGTAACCCTACCTCCGTTTGTCTATTGGCCTCTCCACTTACAAGAGGTCTTTATGACCTTGTATATTTAAATTTGACTTTTATTGTTATGGCTAGATATAAACTATCTATTTCTTCAAATGGTTTGGAAATAATGATATAATATTCTGTATAATCACGAATAATTGTAAAAATTTGTAGTTAAACTCAGTCTTAAAACAAAGATGTAATAATTAAAAAACTTGAAACATCTTACCAAGAAATGTGTTCTAAGAACTAAATGTTCAAAGTAGCAGCAAGGGAAAGTGCTTATCGCCTTCAATGTGAGAAACTCTAGATGCATAATCCAATTAACTTGGGACATTATGTATAATAACAACATTTTTCGCCAGAACTTTGGACGTGATCTCAGTCCATAAAAACCCATTACTCCTTCTCAAAACCTTTCCAAGTGGTAATATCAACCCATGAGGGATGGTTAGAGGGAAGAAAACCTCTCCCTGAGTATGAGCTGGAATGATACACAGTATGCTAAAAACAAAGGGGAGTACATGTGCCGGAATCTGTGGAAGTAACCCAAGTCCGGAATGGAGAAGCACCCAACAGTTTTCCAAAAATAAGTTACAGCTTTTTTGGAATGTGTCAGAGGAAATCTCAAACTGGGACATGTGAATTAAGAAATCTGTATATAATCAGACAACCAGGTAGTTTTGATCCCTCTAAGCTCGTATAAGTTCAGGTCAGAACTAGTCTGAAAATGTGTCAAGTCAACAATTCAACTAGCAGGTTACAAGGTCACACTCTGTTGGGTGACAGGGCACATTGAAATAGGTAGAAAAATTAATTATTTACTTATAATAGCTTTTGAATGTGATGCGGAAAATGAAAAGTGACCTCTTGTCGGGAGAGTAAAATTTTCAGTAAAGACAAAATAAGTAGAAAAGGTCAAAAATATCTAATTTTCGTTTTTCATCGATTATTGTTGCCCAACACCTTATTTACAAACTAATATCAATTGTAAAGTAGTTTTTAGTCGAGAAATGATTGAAAAATGGTATCCAAGCAACAGATGTCAGGTCTGAGAAAGGGACCTCTTGTCATTATGGAGAAATAACATGGGTGCGACAAGAGGTCCCTTTTCGTAATAATTAACTTTGCTCGCAGTGTCTCAGAAAGTAGCATCTCCTGTAATCTAGCAACATTTCAGGCAACTAACTATAGTTTTTACTAATAATAGAACATTTTCTGATTATTTTGATACCATTCCCGACAACATGGCCCTTTTCTTTGACTGGTTAAAAATGTAATAAAAACAGGCTTAAAATCCAACAAACAACCTTTTGTATTATTACATATAATAATAATCTAGACAATATCTATTATAAAAAATCAGAATCATTAAACATTCCTTAATTATGCAAGGTTGTAGCTTACTCTGTGGGAAGTAGCTGCAAAAATAATACAGGTGTTGGCATGAAATAAATAACAGCTGATAACACAGATGATGGTTCAACTTTGATTAAGTTTTAAAACTACCTTTTTCTGTAACTTCATTGGCCATAACTTCCTTAATTTTTAAGATAGAATTATGATTTTTGTGTTAAATTGTTCAGAAATCAACCTTCTTTAAGGAAATAACAAAAACTCAATTTCAAAAATTTACGACAAGGGATCCCTTATCATATTCTACATTGCAAATTTAAATCATTGTAATTTAATGATTAGGCAAAAATAGAACATCAAATGAGGTGAAGGAACATCCTTGGCTTGTGGATGAGCAAACTCTCACTTCTTGGTTCATCTAGGCAAATTGCATCTGACATCCCTGGTAAAGAAGGTAGTCGCTCTAATTAAAAATACATGGCCACCTTAGAAAAAACATGCAAACAATGGGAATTTTCACCGGAGACTCCCAATGCAGGAAATGTGGCCTGCAAGAGGAAACCGCGTTACACCTGATCTATGAGTGTGAGAGGTTCGAACAGGTGAGTTGTGAAACTTTTGGAAAACTCAAAGGACAAAACATCCTCCAGAACAACCTTGTCAAAAGGATCCTTTAGGTTCACTGAGCTTATGCAACTTGACAGCGGTAACTAGGGGTTTGACATCCTTCATGAAGATTGGACTGCCCACTTAAGGGTCAGCTCTAGCTGTCGGCCATGTTGGCTGACACTCCACAACACCAATGTTAAATTAAAATCCAAATTTTTCCTTTATTTTTGATCGGAAAATTATAAACGATATTTCATTTTAAAGCTATGGTCAATATGCATGCAAATGACATTTTAAAATCTAAGAAAAATATTTTGTTTAATATTTATTAACAATTTAAAACATTGATTTTTAATATTTTTTTATGTTGTCACTATTAATTATAACGAAAACCTACCAAGCCATTCGCATGAAGAATTTTGTCCCCAAGAGTTTGGTATTTTTTTTAAAACGCTATTTGAACAATTGTGGGTTTTAAATGGATTTAGACTGAGCAATGTCCGTGTACAGTCAGACTCCACTTCACTCCAGGACACGGACGACTACGCAGGACCCGGGGTGGTGCCTTCTTCTGCTCTTCTCGAGAGACACGTCCAGTGATGTTTTCGGACGGCCCTTGAAGTTCCGAGGATGGTTTTTATCACGGGGAGCGCTTCACATCCAACATGACTAACGGACGCACACTCCCGTTGCTGGCGGACGCCTTCATTGGGGAGTTCTCCTGGTACTTGATGTTGGTTACTGCGGGCAGCGTAGACACCCTTACAATGCACTCTTCTTCGACGGACGATCACCACACAACGCCGGCTGACTCTTTCTCCAGTCTCCCGTAGTCCGACTGTCGGTCGGGCTGTGGGTAGCGATTTCTTCAAGCGCTAATACATTGTATTATTTGTTTCAGCAGTTCTTCACGTCGGAACTCGAGTCGGGCCTTCATCGTAGCTTCGGGATCCCTCTGCCAGTGCTGTTTAGGTACGGGTCAAGCTGCTCTGCTGCCGGCCCGGTCTCGGGG
>JAGFPH010020522.1:0-14157 GCA_018207615.1 Philaenus spumarius | reverse complement strand
AAGGTTCCAATGGGGTTGGCGTGCGGAGCACGCAGGGGTGTCCCCTAATATTATATTAAAATTAGAGCTAGACACTGTTGTTTAACTATCTATTAACTAATAACTATAAACTTAATTATAAATGCCTGGAAATATTACATTTAGACCTACTTGGCGAATATATCTTAACCTAAATAACATTTTATGTTATTTAAAAAAAAAGTTTAATCTAGGCCTAATGCTTAAACAATTTTAGGTATATGTATTTTTTATTTTCTACCAAATTATATAAAAAACATAGGCTTAACATTAATAAGGCATTAGGTATAGATTTTTAAAATGTTTTTTTATAGGCCTACTAATATAAAAATGTCATGAAAAACTTTTTTAACATTTTTAACTAATATTATTGTTATTTTTAGATGATTAGTTTTTTCTTTAATTCCAGGTGCCTACTACGATGTCGCCGAAGTACGAGAGAACGTCCACCAGAAACAGCTAGTGTGAAGTTAACATGGCTGACGCTGTTCGGGCGGTTTTGGATGGACGAATGGGCTTCCTGAAAGCGGCCAACTCATATGGTGTTCCTTAAAGTACCCTTGAGAGGAAGGTGAGAAAAGCACGAGCTAATAATTTGGAACCTGAAATTGCAGCTGAAAAGAAATTAGGCAGATTCACGCCAGTGTTTAGTCATGAACAAGAAAGTAATCTCGTTCAGCATGTTTTGACTTTGGAAGAGAGATTATTTGGTATAACTCTCACTGACCTTCGCATATTGGCTTATGAACTAGCTGAAAGAAATGGAATTCAGCATAGTTTCAGCAGGGAGAAAATGATGGCAGGAAAATGTTGGTTGTATTCCTTTCCAGACAGAAATCAGCAACTTAGGCTAAGAAATCCAGAAGCTACCAGTATTGCCCGCGCTAAGGGTTTCAACCGCCCTTCTGTCACAAAGTTTTTTGAACTGTTATCCTCTCTCATAGAAAAGTACCGTTTTTCACCAAACAACATTTATAATGTTGATGAGACGGGTATACTCACAGTCCCAAACAAGCCATCAAAGTACCTTGCTCTCAGAGGCAAAAAGCAAGTGGGCAGCTTGACTTCAGCTGAACGCGGAGTCTTGGTTACGGTAGAAACTTGCATAAATGCAGCTGGGGTTTACGTACCCCCAATGTTTGTTTTTCCCATTGTGAAGAAAAACCCAAGGCTCATGGACGACACCGTCCCAGGGTCGTCAGCAGTCTATCACAAACCTGGATGGATTACCAAGGACTCATTCCTTGTTTGGTTTAAGATGTTTGTAGATTTTTCTAACCCTAGCCCTGAGAAACCAGTGTTGTTGCTACTGGACGGACACTGCAGTCACACCAAGAGCTTAGAACTCATCAACATGGCGAGGGGAAACAATGTTATAAGGCTTACTTTCCCCCTCACACAACCCATCGCCTTCAGCCTGGATGTCAGCTTAATGGCCCCACTCCAGACGTATTATGCACAAGAGGTTAAAAACTGGCTCTTCAACAATCCAGGTAGGCTGGTTACCATTTATGAGGTTGGAAAACTCTTTGCCAAAGCTTTTTCAAGACCAGCTGTTGTGGAAACTGCGATGAATGGGTTTCAAATGGACCTACCTCAGGAACTTCTTTAGTAGGCCTAAATGAGTCAGAGCTACCACAATATCAGCAAGAAGAAGTCCGAGAGACGCCAAACTTGGAACCAGGACAAGCAATGAGAACCAGGACGTGTCTAATATGCCTGGGGAAAACAACCGTCTTTCAACCTCAACAGGAAGCGAACGGTTAGGATTGACTTATTATCGGCCTTTGCCATTTTCGATTTCTCCAAAAATGGTTCTACCCGTTCATACTGTGAAAGAACCTCGCCCAGAAAAGAAAGCTGACAAGAGAAAGGGAAAAACTGTTGTGATCACAGACTCCCCATATAAGCTTGAGTTGGAGCTAGAAAAAAGAGACAGAAATGAAAAGGAAAATGCAAGAATTGTTAAAATGAGAGAAAAGGCTAAGAAAAAGGAACTGTTTGAAGCTCAAAAAAAAAGTGAAAAAGAAACACATAAAAAAAGAAAAGAACCAAGAAAAAACAAGGCAAGCCATTCCTGTCCAACAAAGAAAGCCGTTGAACATACTGCAAATAACATTTTTCGAAAACAAGGTTACCACATAGCATACAGGACTTCCAACAATTTAGAAAACATTTTAAAACCGAAAAAAACAAGAGACCCAGACCAGTTCAACAGCAGCGGTGTTTACCAGCTATCGTGCAACGATTGTCCGAAAAAATACATAGGCCAAACCGGACGCACGTTTAAAACCCGTTTTAAAGAACACATTCCTTCTTCCAAAAGACCCACCACCAAAAAAATTGACTCCAAATTCACTGAACATTTAATAGATACTAATCATAATTACACGGACATTAACACTAATCTAAGAATACTACACCACTGCAATAAAGGTCCGTTAATGAACACGTTAGAGGAGTTCAATATTTATAAAATGCAAAAAAACAACCCCGACCACTTACTCAATAATAAACTACAGTTTCATTCTCACACCATTTTTGACCTAATCGATAGTGTAAAGAACAATAATTGCGAGTCATGACGTATAGAACTGTGTACCCCTTCCCAATAACGGAGACCCTTATCGCGTGACTACCTATTAATTCAATTGACGATCGAACGTTATCGAGAACGGTCACCGGCAACGCGCGTCATCCGTGTGCACATGTATAAAGTTTTTTAAATTGTGTAAAGTGATTTTAAATGTGAAAATCTTGAACGTGTGTTTTGTGTTGTTTATGTGTTTGTTTTTGTATATTTATTTGATAATGACTGAATAATAGTCGAAACGCGTCATATGAAGAAGATATAGTAATCATATCTACATAAGGATTGTTCGACATCATCACCTCTAAATAAGGTAATTAATAGTTATTAAAGAAAGAAGTCTAGTAAAATTGCAACACGAAGCGTGCATCTTCTGTAATGCACTCTACCTCGAGCAACAGGCTGGTGAAGGATGGATTCAGTGCTCCGAATGTAAAGGATGGGCCCATGAACTTTGTAGTAAGGCCCAGAAGAAGACGACGACACTTTTATCTGTGACTTTTGTAGTTTAATTAAGCAATGATCTTTTAAAAGAGAAAAAAGGGCTTAAAACTTAAAAAATGCATATTAAGATTGAACAATGCTACTAAATTTTTAGCACCTATTAAAATATTGTTCACTTAGTTCAGTTTCGAAGAGATAACAAATTGCTTTTTAAGAATAACCTTGTTTTGAAAATATTTTTCTAGAAAAATGTAGCAAATAAATCCATATCCCGTTTTATCCAACCATGGTCGGATTTTCTTTGTGGTTCTTGAAACAAACAACCATGTTTTGTTTCTTCCCAATTAAATCATTGGTATGGCAAGTTGATAGTTACAGGAATAACAGTAGCCTAATTAAAATTTTCTGCCTAGTTGAGTACCAATAGTATACAAATATATATTATTTTGTTCAATATGTTTATATTATTCAGCATTTACACTGGAATTTAGTGATGTTGAAACTCAGAGGTGTTAGAATTAACGTGTTTTCTCCATAGGGAATATTGCCATGCCTGGTACGAAATGTGCATAAAAATGCACATGTAAAAAAAACATATAAAAAATAAAATTATTAAAAAAATTATATTTGGGTTGGTTAATTACATAAACTAGAGCAAGTTTTTACACAAAAATATTTTTTTACGATGGACTAAAATTAAGGTCTGAAGGGGTTAAAACGTAAAAATCCTAATCATATTGATGATTAGCAAAGCATTGATGATTGTACTAATTACGTATTGTACAGTACAGTATTTAATAACGATTACAACCTATGCTTTTTATTTACTGGAATCATTTTTGACGAAACATTATGTGACTAATATAAGTACAGTCGAGTAGCATTTGGCGCTATATGCGAATTTCACTTCGCGCGGTTACTCGCAAGCGTCTACCGTAAACCGAACTGTTTTTATTTTTTTTTACTACCTCGGTTAACCCGGAACTCGATTAGTCGGAACTCGGATAACCGCCGCTCTACTGTATTTAAAAACGAAATAGGGGGCCATTTTATCAGTAAGGCCTAAAAGGAATCATTATGCAAAATTGTAAATCCTCAGGCTTTATGGTTGCAGAGATACAGTTATACATATTTTTGTCTTAAAAGAGTTATTTTTAAATATCTTCTCGACTAAATAATGCATTTTTTCTCTTTACTTCGAAAAACCTGAGCGGTCACCATCGCCTGGAAATCGAAGAGCATTTCATAGTGCACATAAATTAAATAAATAGGTTGAGATATCTACAATAACAAACAGGTATAAAAATTTAACATTTAATTTAGACTCACTACTGAAACTAGTTAGCAATAATAATAAAATGTGTAAACATGGTTTACAAGCTAATCGAAGAGAATAACTAAACCAAAATGCAACTAAACGCATATACAATAACAGAAAATTTTATTTAATTAATATAATATTAATAAACTAATACGAAACCTAACAGCTAGTATAAATTTAAACAACTAAAATATATACAAAAGTCTTCTTACCTACTAAGGCTAGTTCAAGTATTAATAATGTTCGTAAACACGCTCCCTTAGTATACATGTGAGCATATAAATAGTACGGTGTCTTATTCAACACTTGTGAAAACAATTTTAACATTCGTAAACGTAAGTGATTGATTTGTCTCATTATTATTTGTTTTCAAATTACACTTTAAATATACTACTTACTATTTTTTATTTTATACAGTATTGATATTTGTAAGGATTTTAAATAATGTAGACAGTTTGATAAGTTTATTTTATGTTTATAAGAAAGTTTATTAATAACCGCAGTTCATAAAATATAAAAAAAATTTAAATTAAGTTGCTTTTTTACTTTGTTTTAAAGTAGTATGTAATTTAACCATGAAGAGCTTTACTCAGAAATCGTACCCATTTTACATCTCTATTTGCAGCTTTATTGTCGTCTTATTTTTACAGCAAACAAACTTTCCTTTATGATAATTGAGTATAATAAAATCGTAATCTTGTTTAGGATTATACAACTTTAGCGTCATAAAGAAGAATATACAAGTACAATCAGAAGTTTATTCAAACAACTTTGGATGTATTAAATAAAGAACGTTGTTTCTTGGTTTGATGACAGGAAATAATATTGCAAACAACAACCGTAAAATAAACAAACAAACTTGAGAATGTTTCGTAGTTATTTTAATATTACCACTCTCTTAACAATAGTATACAATGTATTTAAACCACGGAAATTATTGTTTACGTTTATTAGACTGTTTGTTTCAAACCCTTATTTTTGAAAAATTTGAGAGGGTGTTGGAAATCATATACGATACTTGTATGATAAAATGGCAGATATTAATAATTGTTATATTTTGCGAAATAAGATTTGATTAAAATTAGTTCTGAATAGGTAGTTTATAATTAATATAAAATAAATGGAGAGTTAGTCTTCTTTCTGAACAATTTTATTTACTTTAATTTTAAAATTATTATGTCACAGTTTTTGTGATTTGACATTCATATATTTTTCCTTAAATCCATTATTATTTTAAGATTTTTTTTTATTTAAATGTTCAACTTTAACAATAGTTTTTCCGTCAAATTGCACGTGTCCGTCTACGTTATCAAGTTCAATATTTCTTCCTAAAGTTGAGCTGAAGGTAACCCAGTTGCCACGACAAGCCTACGTGCTTAGCATACCAGTTTGACAGAACGTTTTAAGATGTCACTATAGTTATATAGCGTAAATAATCTGCACTATAATTCTTATTTTAATTATTTTCACATTGATCATGAAACTGAATGTATATGTTTTGCAATATAGAACATTACGTGCTTTTATTGTTACGTTCAGCTGTCTTAAATATTAATGTTGTTTAAAGATGGTTACAGGTTTTTATCTGCTTTCGTTGTATACTTTAAGATTAAGATATATATTATTTCTGTTCTGCTACAATACAGATGAGATTTAAGTAAGTTTGACATTTGACCATAACATTTCTTGTATTGCGTGTATTTTCATATTTCCACTTTTTAATATGCATTTAAAACATGACAACTCCTACACACTGCAACGGAAATTAGCCAGTTGCAAGGCGCTAATTAGACTTGCTAATTAGAACCACAAAACATTAAAAGTTAACGAAATTAAATTTTAAAGACAGCATAAGAATCAGTAAATTAAAACGTAAATAAAAGAAAGAATAAGTTTTTGATGATATATGCATAGTTTCAGAGTTATTAAAGAAGTTAGTTTAACGTTTTATCAATCAGAAAAATAACAGGCAGAGGCGATATGAATTGTACTAAGTTCAATCGACAAGATGGGACAGGAGAATTCCTGTCGAGAACGGCAAGAGTTTGTCAGATTCTACTTGTTGCTAGGCAGATCTAAAACCATGTTAAATTTTGATAATTATAAATGTTGTATATTATTTTAGTTAATTAAAAAGAGGGGAAAAAGACGAATAAAACAGTATAAATGTTTTTTAATAGAGTAATTAATTTAGGAGTTATAGCACAAAAAGTAAGAGCAAAAAATGAAAAATCGTTTGTGTCGAATAAATTCAAAAAACTAATTAGGCCTAATAGAGACCTAATAAGGCCTATAAAAGAATAGCCCAAAGTCATTTCAAAATAAAATTAACTTAGTAACAAAAAAGGGATTTAAAGTCATTAATTTGCATAAAAAGGCCTATAACTTCAAAAATAAAGTTAAATTCAAAAATTGAAAAGGGGGGGAAAATCGACATACTAACAAAAGGTAATTATGCAAGGTTTAGACAAAAAATCATAATTAAAATTAACGTAATTAAATAATAAAAATAAATAACTTTAAAGTCAACAAAAGGAAGAAATAATTAGAATAGTTTGTAATAAATGGCAAAATAGGTTAGAAAATAGTTAAATGCATTGTAATATCACTTGAGATGTGAGAAAGGTAAAATCGGGGGGGAATAAAACACAAAAATCGGCAGCGCAAAATTAGGCTTCCGAAAATCAACCATAGCGGGAGAACCAAACAAGATAGAAGAAATCCAAAAACATATTCGTTCGTTTGGGAACCAAACGAAGAGGATAGGAAGAAGAAAATTCCAAATTTGATAAAATTCACAGAATTAAATTTCAAAATTCAACGAAAACTTGCGGAGCAAATAACACGGCGAAAAAAGGGCGTACAACTTCAAATCAAAGGGCTACGTGAGCAGAAGGTCGTCATGTACAAGATGAGACCAACAAAACCAAAATTGGGCCAAGGACAAGAAAGTTACGGCAGTTTGAAATTTTCAAAGCCAAATTGCATTGATTTCAAGAATGAACACGCCGAGCAAAAGTAAACAATAACGAGACAAATCTGCCGATTCTTGGAGGGGAGAGAACCTAAAGTCGGTAGGCTTGTCGAGTTAGTTCAGTTTTAGATACCAGACCGTCACCACGTACTTCAGAGATCCTAGAAGGGCTTTCCAAGAGACTAGCTGAGAGAACGATCGCAGTGGAACACTCGCGAGAACAGCGGACATTGGGCGTCATCAGCATAAGTCAGAGAGAGTAAATCTTGAAGAAAAACGAGGCGAGGACCTATCTAGCTAACTCCGGCAAAGAGTAACGGGCCGAAAACCGTACTACCATTGGGACTTAACTGGACCTAAGAGGATTCCGGAGGACCAACACCGCCAGGATTGGGAACCGAAGACAGAACATCTTGTTTGTTGTAAGTAACAGATTATCAAGTTGCTTTCGAATATAAGAAAATGTTAATAAATTCAAAAATCAATAAATTAAATTAATAAATAAATAAAGTAAATTCAGGGGAAAGTATAACGAAAGTAAAATCATTTAATAATAGTTAACTCACATCTCACAGTGGTAAATATCGACGAAAATTTAATTATAAATATATATTCAATTTATCCATTGTAATTTGTGTTGAAAACGCAGTTGCGTAAGTTTAATATAATAATTTTGTTCAATAAATTGTTTATTTCTTGAAAGAGTTGCTAAAATCATTTATAAAATTAGTACAATACCATAAATCATTCAGTGCTCTAATTATAAGGATTCAGGTAAGGCAAAAGTGTTTTCTGATCATATCAAGTATATCTCCACCGGGGACGACCTCGAGATCGGAGTTAGAAAAAGAGCTAGTGTACTAAAGAGAAAACACAACAAAAGTTTTCTAAAAATTTTAAAATAAGAACTGGAAATTAAAGAAAAACAATTTCCAATTCTTGCCATCGCATCAACCACTCAAAAAGGGTCATACGGGCAGGTACAAGTTGACCGAATTTCAAATAAAATTAACTAAAAGGTAAAAAGGTAAGGAAGTGGGGCCAAAACCCTGTGATTCCGAAAGCGGGGTAAAGTCGGAGAGTGGCTGGTGCGTGGCAACACCTTCCAATCCAATCCGATACCCTCAATGTAAGATGAAAATGGCAAATTGTGTAGTGCGTACGTTGATCGTTCTAACAGAGTTGGAATCCGATTTAGGCTAAGGTTAGGCTGGTCGCACACAGGAAGGAGCAGGCGCAAAGGATCAGGAGCAATTAAACATTTTGCTCCGAGTAATATTATGCTTTGCTCCTTGCAGTGTGGTGGAGCAGCTATCGGATCATTTTGAGTTTGCGACTGACAGAGTAGAAATGAGTGCCGAGGTTGGGGAAAAAGATGTCAATGTTGCCATAGCATATGACTGTTCGTTCCAATGTTATACTCAAGACCGGGTAGAAACTGTAGCAAGAAAAGAGAACTTTTATCGTAGGCCTCCATCAATGAACTGAAACGTGATCCTGCAAAGTTTTATAACTACTGTCACGTGAGTATAACCAGTTTTACAGTATTGTTAGGACTGATTCAAGATAAGATAACCAAGCAGAACACCAAATAATTGTAGGAAAAGCGTATCTGTTGAGGAAAGGCAGTTTATTACTTTAAGCAAAGAACAGAGCAGCGTGGAATACTCGGTCTGCACATGCGCGGATAGACATTGCTCCTGACCACCAGACTTGCAACATAAATTCCGAGCTGACTTCGGGAGCATGCTCTGAGTGCCGCGTGGTGTTGCGAGGCACTTGCTCCCTAGTCCCATTTAGTCGATTATAAAAGTTATAGTCCGACAAAAACTAAGGAGCAAAATGTTTCATTGGTCCTGCTCCTTCCTGTGTGCGGTCGGCCTTACAGTGGATGCGTCTTCTGACGACAATTAGTTCATCCGAATCCGTCAGATTTGTTTGTCACAACAGAGTGGTTTCACTGGGGGCAGGCGTGTTCTGAATATCAGTTGCTTCTATCTATCAGCGGAAATGGAGCTAATGGACGACGCTTATGTACTTGAAAATCCACTATTAATTGTTTTATTAATGAGTAGTGAAAAAACAGAATATATTAACGTTAATGTATTAATTTTAAGAACCCTGTACCCTTGAACAATATTTATATAGCAAGACGGTATAATCACTATGGTAAACAAGCCAGTGAAGTTCGAGGAACCTAAAAAATATTTTGTTAGCCCAGTAGGATAAATTCAATTTCAATACAATATTTCCTAAGAAATAAGAAGTTAAAAAAAATAAAGTTTATTCATTAAATTTAAATTTATTTCTCAAAATAAATTGCATTTCATTTTATTGCTTATTCCCAGTTTAAATTTTGTTTTATTTCGTTTTTCACATTATAGACTTTCACTAAAAAAATATTTTAGGAATCAATTAAATTTCTATATTATTAATAAAAAATCAACAAATCACGTGAAATTGTATTTAAGTTTAAAAGCTGTTAAGTGTCAAAGAAAAAAGATAAATGTTTACTTTCGAAAACAATACAAAATATACAAAAATTTAACTTAGGTCTACTATGTGTGTTCATTTCTCCAGCAATCAAATCCCATTTCTGCTGAGAAATATAGCTGTTGTGGTAATTTATTTCACACATATTCCATAAACATTTGTTTTGAAAAACAAGGCTAATTAATTTTTCTACATCAATTGTGGACCTATTGGTTTTAACAACAAAAGACACAACACGTGAACGTCAGAACTATTGCTAAAAATCAAACTGGTTTGAATGACCAACTAATTCTGGTGTGTTCGGGCGTAATCCGCCGAAATGGTTGCCAGTAGAGTAAACACTTCTATTTCAGTCTCATTGTTTGATTGTTCTAACAAACTCGTCAGAACTCGAGTTAGTCAGGACACGCATCCACTGTAAAGGCCGGTCCAGACGCTACGTTTTGCACAACCTTCTGTCTGCACAGTTCAACACGTTGCAGATAAAACGTTGCGTGTAGATAGGAAAAGTGCGCAGTTTTTAAGACGGCACAGTTGTAGCTATAACTGAGCTAAAGAGCATAGATATCCTTGAACAGTGCGGGCAAGTCGGCGCATGTAGACGGTAGCTCCGTTTTCCGATTCATTTTGTTCCTCAGCTTCTTTGTATGTGTTTTTTACTTTGAGCGACAATGGCTGACCTTCGGCAATGTTCTCGGGAGTTTCTTACAGAATTTATTGCATTATACGAAAGTTTCCCATGCATTTGGCGTGTCAAATCCAAGGAGTATAGTGACAGGGATAAAAAGGGGCAGGCTTATGAGAATTTAGTGGACAAATTCAAAGAAATTGATGCAACCGCAAACAGAGAAACACTTGTAAAAAAAATTAATTCTTTGAGAAGTTTTTACCGAAAAGAATTTTACCACTTTGAACGCCGGGTACTTCTGAGACGTTCCAATCTTTTATTTTTCTTAACAAGACAGCATGCCAAAGTTGACCAGAGTAGTTACTCCTCCATGACGATGCCGCTAAAACTGTGCGAAATATACAGACATGCACATATGCAGATGCTCTAAAAATTGCAACGTTTTCATTCCGTCTTAAGTATGCGCAAACAAAAGGTTGTGCAAAACGTAGCGTCTGGACCGGCCTTAACCGTAGCCTTACGAAGGTCGGATGGTCTCAAGGTTAGTGCATAAGAGGTTGCCTCACTCCCGTAAGGCCTGTGTAGAGTGTAGACAATAGATGGCCGAGCTGTGATGTCACCCGCATATCTCCTGACCCCCTCCCCCCGCTACCGTACTCAAAAAGTTTAGCTACCCGAGTTAAAGCGTTCACTGAGCCGCAACCAATGCACTTATCAAAATGAAAGTTACATCAAAATGTTCAGTATTTCATCCTTCGTTTACCTATATACTGTCAGCGAGCCACGAGATGGTCCCTGGAGCTGGCCGTATACAGCCATGTCCTCACGCGGTATCGAGTGTTTAGCAGGCGCAAAGGCGAGTAACGGTGACTATTTAATAGACTGACGCGATAGCTGAAAATTTAACGTCATATAGCTTAGTATTGATATTGATCATGCAGGCTTATGTTAAAATGGATTTTTGTAATTAAAACAACCGATTTATTCAAATTAATTCTATTGACTAAATTCTTAACAAAATCAGCACAAATAGTAATCAGTAATGAAAAATGTGTACCTAGTAGCCAACAGGCGCTTTAAATATCATACTACATATAAATAAATTGAGTAAATTAAGTTTAAAAAATATGCAGTAAGTACAGGTTGTTCTAAAAATCAAAAAGCTATAAAGTAGGACCTACAATAATATTAACCAAATTTAAGTTACTGTAAAATATTTTGTATGAATGTAAGTTTATATAGGAAGTTTACTTCTAACAGGAAGTACGATTGCTAGACAAGGTACACAACAAAATGCTACTAACAGCCAGGGCTCTATACAGCGAACGGAAGCTTGATATGACTTAAGTTATAAAAATAGACAAAATCAGACAAAGGCAGAGGAAGTATCAGACTGCCTGTATCACTACTAGCGTTTCAAAAATCAAGAAAAATAAAAACACTGCGGAAGTGGGTAATACCACCAGTTCACCAGACAAAGGCAGAGGAAGTATCAGACTGCCTGTATCACCACTAGCGTTTCAAAAAGCAAGAAAAATAAAAACACTGCGGAAGTGGGTAATACCACCAATTCTTTAAATAAATATAGGATAGGGAGATTTTTCGTGCTCGAGTTGCTTTAGTTTGATTCAATCCTTTGTGCGTCTCAGTTGTTAACTAGTACTACTGTAAAAGTATTTTAATTGATAAACCTTTGTTATAAAGTTATTGTTTTGCCTTGTGTCATGGTGGTGTAATGCTTATTGTGGAAGCTTATTGTGTGTAATGTGGAAGCTTATTGTGTGTATTAAAAATTCAAAATGTACGGGCACATGGTTCGACTGTGCATAGTGGCGAAAGGGAAGTTATCCGATGTGTTGTCGAGTGTTGTGACAAGGAAGCCAAGGATAAAATATTATTATTACCAGTAGAGAAAGCAGCCGAACGTGCTGCAAATACTGTATAGTTTCTAAAAAATGTCGAAGCAAATGCAAACAGGTTATTTTATATAAATAGGCTCCACTATTAAATTCTAAAATGTCTTGTTTATTTTTAATTGGGATGTAACATAGTGGTTTCTTTTTTTTATTAATTTATTATGGGTTTATTCTCTAGCTTTAAGGAAAGTATAACAATCAACATTTTTACTGCATTTTCACCCTTTGGCAGCACGCGACAAAATGTCAATCTATGATACTTTTTATATGTATGTTGTAAGAAGTAAATGTACAAATTTTCAGTTTAATAACAAACAAACAAAATAATAATTCATTTTTAATTTTTTAGGGGTTGTTATCACATTTTCACCCCGTAGCAGCAGGCGACAAAATGCAAATCTAGTTTACTTTTTCTATATATCTTGTAAGAAATAAATGTAAAAAATTTCAGCATTCTAGCTTTAAGGAAAGTATAACAATTAATATTTATTGTTTTAGCGGTTGTTTTAACCCTTAAATCAAAAATTATTATAACCTATGTTACTCAAAGATAGTGTAACTTTATATTAGTAAAACTATTTTTTTAATCGGTTCAGTAATTCCAGAGATTACCCCCCCCCCCCCCACATATTATAAACAAATAAACAAAACATTTTTGCCTAATATCATTAATAATAACCCCAAATATAAGATGGTAAATAATGTTAAATGTTCAAATCAAGTTATTTCGTATATTTTAAAACAGCACTTGTAATAAAAGTTAAAAGAACTAGCAAGGCTTAGGTCTAAAATTTAATAAAAACCTAACCTAAAAGTTAGAAATTTACAACTTTTAGTTAGAAATGGCAATATCTCGTGATCCGTAAGTGCTATGGAGATAATAAAAAAGCAAATTGTTCAGAATTTTATAAGCTCAAAGTTTGGTCTCCTGCATTTTTGCTAAAAAAGTACTAGTTTTCTGGTTATTTTTTAAAATATCAAAAAGTACACCTTTGCACGTGAATATATTAATTAATTGGACCCCTATGGATGTACAGTTGTTGTATAAAAAATGTGTTATATTAACATTAAAGTTAATTTATAGTCATATTTATTATAATTTGTATTACTTGATGTTTTCTTTTATTGTTATTTGTAAGGAACATTATTACACTGTTCATTAATAATTTAATTTTCTATCGTTTTTTAACTTAGAAATACAAAAATATTATACTATACCAAACTGTTACCGTGTTTTTAAATACATATTATTAATATTATTTCAACACTACTAATCGGAATTATAATATTTTTTAAGCTGTTATCTCTTAATCTATTAAAATCCATTTAGTAATAATTAAGTAAACGTACATACGAACAGTATATATATTTTGTTCTTTCACAGCAGTAATTGCATACATATTTCCAATAATTGCTACTAATAATGTTATCTACTTATATAAAGCTAGACGGTAACACTGATTCATTGACATTAATTACTAGGCACTTCCCGTAATCGGACCCCCCTCAACCTTATACTTGAATTAAAGCTCTCGACGAGAAACTTTTGGGAAAATTGCCAGAAATTAATATTTTTTTTATTTTGGAAGCACCTTTTAGGCGGGAAAGATTTTTTTAATTTTTAAAATTTCTTCATTTTCCCACTTTGAGCGCGTTTTGTAAGAAAACGATAAGAGATAGCAAAAAATGTTAAATACAAAAGTTGTAGAAAATTTAATTTCAGACTAACGATTTTTCATCGGATTTAAGATCCAATCATCCATTTAGCCACTA
>JAGFPH010020520.1:0-14158 GCA_018207615.1 Philaenus spumarius | reverse complement strand
ATCCCTTCAGGTAGGTACGTATCAAACCATTTATTTTTATCTATGTATCTATGAGTATATTACAAAATCACCTAAAAAGCACCAAAGAACTCAATTAACTCCGATCAGGCCCAATTATTTTCAGTTCCCCAAATGAACATCCCTATGTTGGATGTACAAATCTGATTCTGTTGTGTAAGTGATTTGCACAACCTGCATTTGTTAACAAATAATATTGGGTTATGATTTGAAGATTGTATCTAATTTGACTGGGAAATTTTAAAATCAATGGTATATTTTAGTAGTTTTGTTTATGTTTAAAGAATAGTATTCAAAATACATAGTTGGTTATAGGTGTGATATATATATATATGTATTGGTTATGTTTGCATATATATTTTTAGAATTTTACAAAAACATAATAACAGTAGAATCTCAAAATCCGAACCTGATAAGACCAGACATAGTCTGGATTACAAATATCCAAATTAACTGAAAGAAATAATAAAAAGTAAGTACAACATTAATCTTCTAATTCTACATGTTAAAGGAGTTGTGTATTATGTTTCATTCTATAATGGAGTATTGTAATCAGTCCATAAGTTACAATTACATATTTAATATGTTCACTGCTACGCAAATTTCGTATTTCCTATGCTAGGAGATGACCTTTTATTTTTGATATTTATAAACTAAATGAGTAGAAATTACTTTATTTTTTAACCTTCCTACGTAATAATCACTCATATTTTAAAGCGGACGCACATGTGCATCCATAGCACATAGGCTTAAAATTGGTGTGTGAAGTACGCAATGCTCTGTGTATTGAAAATACTTCCGATACGGGGGTTTTCATGCAATGCTAAATGGGATTTAGTATGGGTTCACTTTAAAATGAAATTATTTGTAATTATTTACTACAGAATATAAATTAGAAAATTCATGAAGTTCCAAACCCCTCGAAATTGGCGCTAGTATGTAATTACATTATATTAAATTTATACCTTTCTATGTTTAGTGGAGTACTCAAAGAACAAGCCAACTACCATGAACATAAACCAGGATGTTACAAAACATCAAACTTGAATCAGAGTTCTTATCTCGAAGGATCAGGAGTGTGTACAGCAGATCCAGTGTTTAAACCAATGGCAAATCAGGTTTGTACATAGTAAAGAAACATGGTTTAGTTCATTCATAAAAATTTAAAAAAAAATAATAACATAACCAAACGACCAAGTCCAAAAAATTCAAGAAACCTCCGAAGATATTCTCTGATATCACAAAGAAATAACACCTCATTGATTGGTAACAGAACTGGTACAGTGAAAGGAAAACTTATTGGAACACTTCATTTCACTTCCTTTAACTAAGGTGGAACTGTAGCAACTCATAGTGTCACAAAAAAACTTGACAGCTTAGTGTTTTCTCACATTATTTACAAATAATTTTTACAAAATAGAAATACATTCAAGTTTTCCTTCTGGTTTTGATGAAATCAACTTTTATAGTTAATTTTGATACATAGTTTACAAATCAGCTATCATTTTTACTAAGGTCACTTTGGAACTAACTCATCACTTCTGAAATGAAGATGTAGCAATAATGTTGGGCCCGTGTTTTTATTTACAGACTGAATCAATTAAAACTCACTTTCTAAATTGTTTTTGATGTGTCTATTAATTATGAATAAAAATGACTACACAGCAAAATAAAATAAGCAAACAATAAATATGAAAATTGTAAATTATCTAAATAGTAACAAAAATAAAAATTTAATACACCGATTGGGATGGACTGAGTTTTAAAAGTTTATATGTATAAAATGGGACCAAATGTTGATAAAAACTTGAAATGTAAGGAGCAGTGATAGGTCAGTTGGAAAGACGGTGATGCTATAAACAGGGGTTGGGTTGGAATACAGCTATTGAAGTTGGCTTTTCCGTGTGCCATTCCACTTCATTGGTTTCATATAAAGTAAGAAGAACCTTGAAATGTGGGGTCTTATTAAGGCTCGGGTAGTTCAAATTCAAAACGGATGCCCTAAATTCAAAACGGCATAGTTGGCTACCAATTTCAATGTTAAAGTATCCTAACCATACCTTCACTTTTAAGAATATTATTTTGTTATTTTCATCAAAAAACGAAAGCTGTATTTTTTTCTTATAGTAAAATAGATTGTGGGTGTTGATTGCTAAGGTTTTTTGCAACTGAGTAAAAAATTTATAAAGTCTACTATTTATATCACACGTTAATGAAAACAATAAAATGGTTTTTGAAAATGTATTCAGCAATCAACTTCCGCATATAACAGTAGTACTTCAAAATGAAAATTAAAAAAAAATTTATTCCACGAATTAACGGAAAAAAATGACTTATTCTGTATCATTTCTCTTATGGGAATCAGATTCAATATGGCGGGCAGAGTATACTCCCCTTAAGGTGAAAGACCAACAACTGTGAAGGAAGGGAGCTTTTATACAAAGGCTGTTGTAAGAAGCTCATAGGTGCTTCTCTTAGTTATGACTTATGCAGTAATACAGACATTTTCTGTACGGTAATACAAAGAAATGTATAATATATTGCATAACCATCAGAGCTGTCCATACCGCCAAGGGACAATGCATAAATCCCTCCCAGTCTCAGTGCTACCCACAATAATTCAACTTGCCTAGAATATTTCTCATCAGAAAGTAAAAATTGAAAACTTGAGTTTTAGGTACAGTACTATGTTTTGAACCTAAATCTCGAGGATTTTGAATAATTCTACAAACATTATTATAGCTAAAAGTCATGAATAAAATAAAATAAAATCCTACAGTATTTTTACAATAATTGTTCCACTTGTTGTGTAAATGAAAAGTTGTTATAAGGTCTGACTTTAAGGAGTCAAAAAGATAAACACTATGTGAACTAAAAAATATCAAAGATAACATGCATTTTAAATTTGATTATTTTGTAATCAGATTGTGAAGTTAGGTTCATTTTGAAACAGCAATTGTTAATTAAGTTTTTTTCATATAGAGTTGTAGAAGGATAGTCTGTAACTTTTTTAAAATTAATAAACTGGTAATAGGTTTATAAACAGAATCCTTTACCTAAACATCCGTATTTCAATTTACAGTAGAGTCGCGTTATCCGAATTAATGTGAACCGAAGGTACCTCTGATAAGCGAAAACTCAGATAATCACGGACTCTGTCAAAAATCGAGAGGGAAACGTATGGTAAACTAGTGAAATCAATGAAAACGTGGTCAAAGATGTGAAAAATGCATCTACTGTATTATCAAATGAAAAACTAACGTTCAAATAAAAATAAAATACAAATAAAAAATGATAAAAAGACATGCATAGGCTACAGTACATGTTCCAGTAAAAAAATATTTTTTGAAGAAGTCCATAAGTGCTTTCTGTTTAACGGAACTCGCTCGCTTGAAAACTAAACAAACAATATGCAGTATGAGTATAACACACGCGACGTTTTAAGAGCGAGGATTTACTTAATAGTGAATCAAACTACTGTATTCACAAAAAACTAAAGGAGATGTGTGAAAGAGGGGTAAGCCGGTTATGGTAGAAGTTAGACACAATAGATGGTCGGACAGTAGAAGGTGCAAGATAAGGAATGATGGCATCACCATCGCATAAACAAAAATCACAGACGTTTATCTACTCTTACTACACTACTGTAAATAAGTGTATCCAACTACCCCATTAATATTATTGTTTATTTAAATCATTTGTTTGATTCTTTATTTAGTTCACTACTTATAAATAAATAAATTATGTTATTTTTATAGAAAATCTATTATTCTCTTGAATAAACAGTTCTTCAAAATACCTTAAAACGTAAAAAATCTTAAACCTATTGATGATTAGCAAAGCATTGGAATTACTGTACTGTACAGTATTTAATAATGATTAAAAACTATGCGTTTTATTTACCGGAACCATTTTTGACAAAACATTATGTGACTAATACAAGTACAGTGCAGTAGATTTGCTGCTATATGCAGATTTCACTTTGCGCTTTTACTTTAACGCATGCGTCTACCGCAAACCGAACTTCCTAGCTTTTTTTTTTTCTTTTTTACTACCTCGGTTAACCCGGAATTCGGTTAGTCGAGGTTCAGATAACCGTGGCTCTACTGTACTTGATTGTATATGTTAGAACAATATATTATAAAAATTTTCATATTCATTTTGTATATAAGCTTCACTGGTAAAGTTGGACTGAGCGGCCGGGACACCAGGAATGTTCCTAACAAGCCCTCGCCATAATCATGGTCAGCACCCAGACCTTTGAAAAAATGTATTATACAAATTTGTAGAACGAATCGAATCCTTTCTATGGCTCAGATAGTTATAGTGGTGTAGTTGTTAATTTAGCATGGTGGATGGGTTTGTGAAACTGAGGAAAATATCTCATATCACATTGTAGTGAAACCTCGTGCCTTCCCCGTTGTGTTAAGTTTAAGAAAAAGTACTGAAGGTTACCTTGATCGGAAAGCTAAATTCTGGGAACACCCACAAGATCAAACTAATAAATATAAATTAAAAGGCACTACCGAGGTACATTTAAAATGCAGTACATTTACGTGAATATATATAAAGCTTCAAAAGTTAAGAAATCAACTTAAAGTGATTAACGTTTAGTAAACAAAAAAGAAAAGGTATGATTCTGCACTAGTACAATACCAATAAAAGTTTCAAGTTACAGTAATAAACATAATATACAAATTTTAACTAGTAACAAAATTTTAAAAATTGGGTTCAGCACTGGTACAATATATTAATTTGTTGGAGCAAACTACAGATAAGTAACAAAAGCATAGATTTTAATAAATTAAAGAAAGAAAGTTGTTGGCCGACTAAATATAAGATTAACCTATGAGTTAGAAGAATAATTAAAAGAATTTTGTTGGTTTTGCCGAAAAGTTTTGATAGGTATCCCAACCAATAGAGTATATTATATATTCATAAAGGCAAGTTAGAAAAAACTAATCAACTTGCCAAGGTTATGTCAACAACACATCCTGACAGTCTATCCCTAGTTGTACAATGATTAGCTTGTAATAAGGTTCTTAAAATTAAGATAAACCTCAGCTAGTGGCTGTTCTAGCATACTAGCAAGTCCAAGATGTTGTAGGAGAAAGGTGCTACTATAAGTAACTAGCTGTCAGTCAAGGTGGTTTCTGGTCCAGTCCACCAGGTTAAGTGGTGTTGTATTTATCAGGATATGTGATATCAGGGTGACTAAAAACACCAGTTTGATGTTTTACAGAAAGTTGAGTTAAATTGCAAACATGTTCAAATTTACATTACAAAAAACTATCTAAGCCAGAGTTTGATGTAAAGCAATGAAGTCAATATAAAAAAAATTGCAAAGCATGTTTCACAACTGAGATCAGCTGTTAATTTTGATGATGGCTAGCCAGCGTCGGTTAAAAGTCCAGAATTTTTTACAGTTTAAAGCGGAAGAACTGCTCTGTGTGGCATTCTGGTGGGCTTTAACTGAGATGAGTGGGAAAGCTGTTTAGAGCTTTCGACGCAGTAAAATTGTAACATATACTGCAGCTGAACTATCCCGGTCCTTGGTATTTGATATTATGTGAAGAGTGAAGCTAAATAGCTGCGACTAATGTGAGGTTTAAAATTTCAAATTATCAATGTGTATGTGGTTGAACCTAAATTTCTCTAATAAGTTTATTATTTGATATTAAAGTTTTAGTCAGCATCTTTATCAAACTAGCAACCATAATTTTGCTACTTTAATGTAAATTATGTACAAAAAGAACTACGGTAGTCTTTTTTAAAAGGTTGTCAACAAAATTAAAATATTAAAATTCACAAATTTATAAATTTCGTCAGTTATGTGGCTTTTATGTAAATTGTTTTTAATTGTTTGGACATTTTCTTCCCATGCTTTGTTTATTTCACAGTACATTTAAGGCTGTATTAGTATCTTAGCCCCTTTCAACTTAACTTACACGAATCTTACTTAAAAAGGTAACTATAAAAATAATGTTATAACCTTAAACCTATACAATTAAAATAAGATTAATAAAATATAGTTAATTCAGATGAAAACGGATAGGTTGCTTTCTTTTTAATCGTTCACATACAGTTTTTTACAATGGACAAATAATAATGTACTATAGCATACTTTAGTATCAGGAATATTAGGAATGTGTTACTTAAATTTTGATGACATTTTTTCCACAGGGTTGGCTTTGGGTGACTGTTTCACTTAGTACTTATGTATTTGACTTTTTACTGAGATTATTTCGAAGAAACAATAACTTGTTCATTATTTCACACGTAAGCCAACTACCTGGTAATGTATGCCAAGTCACACTGTCAAGATCAACCATGAAGAAACCTTTCACTGTCAAACCTGGACAGGTAACTATTTTATATAAGTTAGGACTATAGATTATGAATAATGTTAAATTTATAGAAACTATAAATTGTAATTGGATAAATTATTTATATTTTTACTGTACTCAATATTTTTAATTCAATTATTGACCATTCAATAAATAAAACTTGTAAATTATTTTTCAAGTTATAAAAAAATTGTATTACATAATTTGATCAAACACTTTTGAATAGGTACCTTCACATTATATAAAATCAACCCTTGAGAAAATTAATTTAAAAATATCAACATTATACAATTTATTAATTCAAATATTTTTTATAACAAATACCTATGTATAAAGAAAATTTAGATATCAAATTAGTAATAGTTATAAATTTGACTTTAAGCACAAAATTTCCTATCCTATCACATATATTTACTAAATACTTAAAAGTCATTTTTCTTAATTTTCAGTACGTCCTTCTTCAGTGTTCCAAAATATCATCCCTAGAATGGCATCCATTTACTGTAACATCTGTAAGTACATTTTAACTCTTGTCCGTACATGTTTCTTTGCCTTCCTAGGTGCATGGTGTTATTAGTTAGGACTTTGGAACCTTCAGTTAGGGATGGGGTCAACGGTCTCAGTTTTGCAACCGTTTCAACTCCAACCGTCACGACTCCGGTACAACGGTTTGCGAAGTAAAGCGTTGTCGTTGTACAACGGTTGAAATAAGATCATTGTTTTAAACACCCTTCCCTAACAATGCTTCTGAAAACATTGTTTATGGTTTCAGATGTGAAACAGTTGCCTTGTGGCAGTAGCCTTGCACCAATAATTAAATAATGCACATTCAGAGCGTTGTTTTGCTACATTGACTAAAATCTTACTGCTAAAAAGAAATTATGTTAGGGTTATGGAAACTATTGCACATTGTGAGAAATAAAATTAAAAACTATATATACGGTAACAATGTTATTTTTATTATTGACAATAAAATTAACCTAATTGATTTTTTTCTGCATTGTGAGTGTACAATAAATACTATATCATTGAATTGAATTTCAAAATATTGGTTGGAGTAGTTGGAGAACAACATAAAATATATATTATTGTGAATTTTATATCTCGTGTAGGACTTTTTAACACCTTCCATTTTGTTGAATTTTTGAGTTATATTTAAAGATTTATATTTCACAAAAAATATATTTAAAACTTTACAATTACTTATAGATTGAATGTAAATACTTTTATTCTTTTGTTTCATTCATTCAATATAAAAATATATTGTAATTAAAGTTTAAAATAAATTAGTTTATTTCAAATAAACAAGAGCAGACTTCAGAGTTGTTTTTTGATTTATTTTCACATGACAATTCATGTAAAGTTTATTTTTACTTTACAATTCTAAATAATATAAATGTATATTTAATTGCAGTATTATTGTTTAATTGCATATATTTCATGTCGTATATTATACATAAAAGTGAAATGAAATATATGCAATAACTACCAATAATAATATGAGCACGCAAAACGCTACCACTACAAGTTGACAATGACAACGGTTTCAGAATGTCATGAAAACTGAAAGCGTTGTATTATAGCTTAAACATTGTCTCCCGCAACGGCCTGTTTTCCGACAACCGCTGGACAAGTTGACAACGACAACGCCTCTGCAACGGTTGGCAGGATTTGATGAAAGCTTTGTTTAACTTAAACGATGTCTCTCTCAATGGCCTGTTTTCCGACAACCGTTAGACAAGTTGACAAGGACAATGCCTCTGCAACGGTTGAAGGATTTGATGGAAGCCTTGTTTAGCTTAAATGTTGTCCTGCAACGGTCTGTTTTTGACAACAGTTGCGAAGTGAAACCGTTGCCATTGTATAACGGTTGCAATAAGACTGTTGTGTTATATAACTCCCATCCAATACAGTTACTCAGGTTCAAGCCTAGTTGCTTGTGTTTGGGTACTGAGTGATATCCTATTAGTCTAACTAGCACAAAGAAAATGTGTTAAGGTAAAATAATAAAAATTAACTTTACTAGGTTTAAATACTACAAGTAATAATATTTTCCACTTGGATTGATATATCTATGGTTTTTAAAATTTCAAATCTATTTTTTTCTTTTCCAGACTGCCTCAAGATCTAGTCATACAAGCTTTACTGTACTTATCCGAAAGAGGGGAGATTGGACCCGTAAGTTAAAATTGTATTTGAAATAAGTTTTTGATAGGTAAAAAACTGTTTTGTCATGGACAGAGTCATGATTTATGCAAACCATATACATGGTGATTGAGAATGAATATTGGGATTATAAGTCATTGTAGTATTTTTATTACATTTAACTTACAATTATTATAAATAATACATCAAACTAAAGAGCAACTCAGTTTTTCCTGTGAGCATCATTCGTCACACTGTACACATCGAGTCAACAGCCGAGTTTGTCTCAAACCTTGTTCAGTGTGTCTGGAGTAATTGTTGCAACAACTGCTTCAATCCTGTTTCTTAAGTTGGGTAGGTATATATATACACATTGCCACGCACCACCCTTTTCAGCTTTTTATATTTATTTATTTATTCTTTTTGAAATTCGGTCAACTTGTACCTGCCCGTATGACCCTTTTTGAGTGGTTGATGCGATGGCAAGAATTGGAAATTGTTTTTCTTTAATTTCCAGTTCTTATTTAAAAAATAGAAAACTTTTGTTTTGTTTTCTATTTTGTACACTAGCTCTTTTTCTAACTCCGATCTCGAGGTCGTCCCCGGTGGAGATATACTTGTTATGATCAGAAAACAATTTTGCCTCACCTGAATCCTTATAATTAGAGCACTTAATGATTTATGGTATTGTACTAATTTTATAAATGATTTTAGCAACTCTTTCAAGAAATAAAACAATTTATTGAACAAAATTAATATATTAAATTTACGCAATTGGGATTCAACACAAAATACAATGGATAAAATGTATGTATATTTATAATTAAATTTTCGTCAATGTTTACCACTGTGAGATGTGAGTTAATTATTATTAAAATGATTTTACTTTTATTACACTTTCCCCTGAATTTACTTTATTTTATTAATTTAATTTATTGATTTTTTGAATTTATGAAATTTTTCTAGACTCGAAAACAACTTGATAATCTGTTACTTACAACAAACAAGATGTTCTGTCTTCGGTTCCCAATCCTGGTGGTGTTGGTCCTCCGGAATCCTCCTAGGTCCAGTTAAGTCCCAATTTCAGTACGGTCTTCGGCCCGTTACTCTTGACCGGAGTTTAGTTAGATAGGTCCTCGCGTCGATTTTCTTCAAGATTTATTCTCTCTGACCTATGCTGATGACGCCCAAAGTCCGCTATTCTTGCGAGTATTCCAATGTGATCGTTCCCTCACCTAGTCTCTTGGAAAGCCCTTCTAGGATCTCTGAAGTAAGTGGTGATGGTCTGGTATCTAAAACTGAACTAACTCAACAAGTCTTCCGACTGTAGGCTCTCGCCCCTCTCCTAATCGGAAGATTTGCCTCGTTACTGTTTACTTTGGCTCAGCGTGTTAATTCCTGAAATCTCTGTGATTTTGCAGTTTCAACCGTAACTTTCTTGTCCTTGGCCCAATTTTGGTTTTGTTGGTCTCATATTGTGTATGACGACCTTCTGCTCATGTAGCCCTTTGAATTGAAGTCGTACGCCCTTTTTTCACCGTGTTATTTGATTTGCAAGTTTTCGTTGAATTTTGAAATTTAATTCCTTGAATTTTCTCAAATTTCGAATTCTCTTCTTCCTATCCTCTTCGTTTGGTTCCCAAACGAACGAATATATTTTTGGATTTCTTTTATCTTGTTTGGTTCTCCCGCTATGGTTGATTTTCGGAAACCTAATTTTGCGCTGCCGATTTTGGTGTTTGATTCCCCCCAAATTTTACCTTTCTCATATCTCAAGTGATATTACAATGCATTTAACTATTTACTAACCTGTTCTGCTATTTATTACAGAATATACTAATTATTTCTCCCTTCTGTTTAATTTTAAGGTTATTTATTTTTATTATTTAATTACTTTAATTTTAATTAAGATTTTTTGTCTATTTCTTTATAGGCCTTATTAGGTCTCTATTAGGCCTAATTAGTTTTTTGAATTTATTCGACACAAACAACTTTTCATTTTTTGGTCTCACTTTTTGTACTATAACTCCTAAATTAATTACTCTATTAAATAACTTTTTATACTGTTTTATTTGTCTTTTTCCCCTCTTTTTAATAAAATAAAATAATATACAACATTTATAATTATCAAAATTTAACTTGGTTTTAGATCTTCCTAGCAACAAGTAGACGCTGACAAACTCTTGCCGTTTTCGACAGAAATTTTCTTGTACCATCTTGTCGATTTAACTTAGTACAATTCATATCGCTTCTGTGATTGATAAAAAGTTTAACTAATTTCTTTAATAACTCTGAAACTATTCATATATCATCAAAAACTTATTCTTTCTTTTATTTACGCTTTAATTTTCTGATTCTCATGCTGTCTTTAAAATTTAAATTCGTTAACTTTTAATTTTATGTGGTTCTAATTAGCAAGTCTAATTAGCGCCTTGCGACTGGCTAATTACCATCGCAACATGAACCTTTATGAACCGTCAAAGATAAAAATTACACAGCGTGAGAACTCGGATGAACGTGGAGGCCATGCGAAACAAGGTCTGTCATCGGGTCTCATCAATCCAGCGGCCGGCCACATCGGCATTTAACCAACACGTACCGAGTTAAACCAATGGCGGCATACCATCTTGCTGCCAAATAAAGTTCTGGAGGTCAGGTTCTTTCAATTGAAGGAAGAGCCATAGTTTTAGCGCATCAAGATAAGAAACACCAGTTATAGTTACTTTAGCAAAATTGAAAGGCCCATAAACTTTCCGCCAGGATATGGCACAAAAACATACAATTTAGGGGAGTCTCGTTCTAACTGTACTATCTCGTAGGGATTGTCTGACTACCAGATGTGCATATTATTAGTATTCACTTGTCCACTTCGGTGAAATGTCAATTCATCACTGAAGAAGACACGATCCAGAAAATCTTCAGTCATTCAGCAATATAATATGCAAAGTTGGCACAAAAACTGAGGTATGTAAAGGCTTGCAAACGATAAGGAAGCAGTTCTAAGCGTCCACCCAGACATCACTGAAGTTGCTAATTCATGACTATCTTTCCAAACTGATTTATTTGAGCTACTCCTGAAAGGCTCTCTCACCCGTTCAACACAATCTTAAGTAATTCTTGGTCGTCCCGTACTCTTCCCTTTGCAAAGTCAGCCGGTGTCTTCAAACAAAGTGTAATTCAAGTTATTATTTACACTCACATTTGAAGTTAGTATGGAACTCATGTTGCATTGTAACTACAGATTCAGTCCTTACAAAACTATAAAACACAAAAAGCTTTCTGTTCATTAGTCGCCATCTTTGCTACTATCACTTTCTAACAAAACTCAGTTGCTCTTTCATTTGATGTATTATTTAAAGTTAATGTTTTATTTGTAATGTAATAAATACTACAAAGCCTTAAAACCCAGATATTCATTTTGGAACACTCTGTATTTTTAAGTCTAAAATATTATTATAAACGATAAAGTGTTTAAAATACTTCTTTTTTTAAGAATTTGATTGGATTTCAAAACTTGTATATAGACAGTTTACTAACAATAATTTTTTTACTATAATCAATTTTACATATTTGTATGCTCTATTATATTAAAATTAAAATTTTAACACAACTTATTGGCAAACTATAATCTGTAGGTGATATTTTTTTAACTTGTTTGACTAGTATTAAAAATTTATTTCGATAGTTCAAATAAATTGTTAGTATTACACTCAAAATTAAAAAAAAATATTTATGTGTAGGTCTATATAATAAAAATGAAGCTATTCAACTTAAATAGGATTGAGGAAAAAGCAAATCTTTATTTTTTATGCTTGAAATTCAACTATATTTTTAACAATATTTGGCAACTAACTTACTGATAATTGTTGTACCCAAACTGGATTTACACATTGCTATGCCCTAAGCCGAAGTTCTAAAGTTTATCTTTCCCTACTTTATGTTTCACTCAATTCCAAGTTCACCGTGCAGTACAGGTCTTATGGGAGATAGACATGCTACTACCATTACTGGGAACATCAGGTTTATTGTGATGCGGGTTGTATCAACTGTCCAAGCGTTGCATGGGAGTTGATGTTTTTAGTTGGCTAGTATCGCTGAGACTGTCGTTTGGTTAACATATGGGCGCTCTGTACTGCACGGTGAACGTGAAATCTATTGCCTTAATCCGCTCCTATCCTTTATTAAACAAGCCCGAAATAATGTTGTGATTGTGATCAGTTATTTAAATATAAGACATTGGACTCAAGAATAAAGTCACACTTAGACTTTATACAAAATATTATTCTTAAACACCAGAATACAAAAATATTGATCTCACCTAGTTTTAAATAGTGTAAAAGTCCATATGAATGTAATGTAAGCATAACCAATCAACACATTTGACATAAATATTATAAACCAACTTTGATTACAATGACAAATTTACAATCACGATGCATATACAACAAAACAAACAATCTATCACTGGATTGGAGGACGGGACAAGAGGACAAAGGCAGTTGCCTAAGTGAGTAGTTTTGAGCTCCATACCACTTGACCCGTCTTTCTTCAGGGCTGCAGTGAGCGGACACTGAATTATCCCTTACACCTCCGCCAAACACATCACCCCTTATCTTAATCAAACTATTCTTTTCCCTTCTGAGCTTTTTACTTGTTTACAACTGTATTCTAATATTAAATTTCTTGATTCCTCTATCTGCTTACTCAAAGGGCATAGCCTAGGATGGTCTTTGAAAAATCCATACCTGACTGTACCAAATTATACATTTCTTAATATTAACAATGTGTTTAGCTACTGTTTGTCTAAATCATTGTTTATTTTTTTTTATTTTTATTAATGTTAGCAGGGTGAATAATAGTTGGTCTTTTGTTGGTTTGTTTAAGGATCTGTTTGCAAAATGATCAATTATAAAGGAAAGGATAGAATCCTACCTCGTACGTATGTTCCTATAAGGTAAGAATTTAATTTTGTTGACACACAACACTAAAACTATATATACAGTGTATAATATGCATTCTCAGTTATAAACACTGACCTACAGTTATTCGGCGGATCCATCAGACAAGTTAGGCCCCCGCCTAGAGCGCCAAATTTTTGGGGGCGGCAAAACGAGTTGGAAAACGGGGGAATCCAATTTTTAGTTTTAGCCTACTCCCATATAATCACAGTTCAAATAACTTAGCCATAAATTAAGTTAACAAGAAGTTTAAGCAGCTAAAAGAAGTTACATCTATGTTTGGAGTATTGACTAAGTTTGCAGAGTCTCAAGAAGGAAATGAATCAAAATCTTTGCTTATAGTGACTGCATGAAATTGAAATCGGCATTGTCAGACAAGGATTCAAATGACATTGAAGGTACCCAGCTTTGCTGTGAAATACAAGCAATTGCAAGAAGAATCCCAAATAAATCTAAACCTCAAGACATTTTTAACTACATTTACGAAAAAAATCTTGTTGTTAGTTTTCATAATTTGTCCATTACCTTAAGAATATTTTAAGGGTTCCAGTCTTTGTTGCCAGTGGGGAACGAAGATTCTCAAAGTTGAAACAAATAAAAACTTACATTTGGTCAACAATGACACAAGAGAGACTTGTTGGACTAGCTACATTATCTATTGAACAAGATCTGGCCCAAAAGGTTGACCTC
>JAGFPH010020519.1:0-14158 GCA_018207615.1 Philaenus spumarius | reverse complement strand
ATATGTGTTATGTACTTCATTTATAAATTCTCCCACCATTTCATCTGGCACAATAATTTTATACAAGCCATTAATTTCTATATACAGTACATTGTTTTCTACTTTATATCGTGGGAAGTTATCTATTTTTGTTATAATAGTTCTGCATCTGGCATTTGCCATCTGCCAGTCCCCAAGATTTTTCATTAACTCCTGAAAATTCCTCCGCACTTTTATTTCCTGGATTCCAGCTCTTCTCCTGTCTTCCTGTCCTAGGCTTTCTCCGTACATCCGACTTGCCACGTCGCACGGTACGTTGTCCTTCCCCGCACAGTGTACAACGCTGGGATTATACTCCTGTATCCCAAGTATCCACCGCGTCATTCGACTATTCCCGAATTTACATGACGTCAGAAACTTCAACGCCATGTTGTCCGTTATTATTGTTAGGGGCCCACCGATTACTAATGGCCTAAACTTCTTCAGACCGTGTACTATTGCTAATAACTCCAGCTCGCAGATAGTGTAACTCTTTTCATAAGCCTTTAGCGTTCGGCTTACAAAGCCTATGATCTGCTTGTCGCCGTTTGGGTCTAGCTGGTATAGCTGGGCAGCTACAGCTCCTGTACTTGCATCGGTCTGAAGGAATTTCTCCGTCCCCTCTTCTGGGTGGGTTATAACCACGGACTCTTGAAACAGTCTCTTGACGTTCTGGAACGCCTGCCGCATTTCCTCCGACCACTCCCACTTCCTGTCCTTCTGCAACAACTGATACAGCGGCCTGGTCGCTCCTGCATACTTGCTGGTGAACCTAGAATAGTAGTTCACGAACCCAAGAAAAGATTGTAACTGCTTCACACTGCGCGGTTCCGGAAAGTCCTGAATAGTAGACAGCTTCTCTGGATCTGTACTAATCCCTGATGGCTTGAAAATAAATCCCAGGAACTTCACTTCCTGTTGGCAAAATAGCGTCTTCTTCGGGTTGATGGTTAGCCCGCCATCTTGAAACTTCTCGAAGATTTGCTGCAGGTGCTCTATATGCTGTTCAAATGTTTCTGATAAGCATAATAGGTCGTCCACATAGTTAAGAGTGAATCCCTCTACTTCCTTGCCTAGCGTTAAGTCTACTGTCCTAACCAAGGCTGCTAAACTATTCTGTAAACCGTACGGTACGACTTTAAAGTTATATACTTTATTGTCAAAAAGGAACCCCGTATATTTCTTCGATTCTTCAGTTAACGGAATCTGCCAAAAACTAGACGTGAGGTCGATTTTACTTATATACTTGGTAGCCCTTCCTTTCCTTAGTATATCATCTATTGTTGGTGCTGACTCATAATCTGGAATCGTAAGCTTGTTTAACTTCCTCGCGTCCATACACAGTCTTATTGATCCGTCTGGCTTAATTACCGTAACCATAGGGTTGATATATGCTGTCCTAGACCCTTCAATAATATTATTTTCCAGCATTTGATTTATTTCTTCCCTAACTTGTTTCCGGTAGTTCATCGGGATGGGGTAGTTCCTATTTACAAACGTATCCATAGAGTTTACTTTTAATTCATGTGTATATTTGTTAGAGCGGCCCGGTAATTCAGAAAACACATCCTGGTATTTATTTATTAATTCCTGCAACACAACTTCCTGACCTTGGGTTAAAATGGTATCGTGCCTATATACATTATTTAACGTAATTGCTTTGCATTGGTAGCCCGGCTGTCTGCGTCGACCCTGCCTTTCTATTGTTTGCCTATCCGTCCCAAGTCCAGTTGATTGTTCTGTTAGGCCTACGTCTCCCTTCTTTCGTCGACCGTGTTTTCGGTGAAAGTTTCTCTTGCTTATTATGCTTTTAGAATAACTAGTTTTAAACTTAACTTTACCAGCAGTGTATCGTTTCATATTACTACCAAAGTTTTTAATCTCATTGATTTCTCCGCTAATCAAATTATTATTATTACAAAGTGCTTGTGTTTTATTATTATTATTATTGTCAACAAAGTGTTTAGTGCAGTGTGGTGAAAAAGAATTATTAGACGTTACAATATTCTTATTAGGCCTACAACTTCTAGCTTGTTCCATCGGAGATCGGTTACTCATTTGAATATTCGGCCTACTTGTACCTACATATTCCTTACTACTTAATTTTTTATTTATATAAATTCGACGATTACTTTCATCTCTGGCTTCCTTGGATAACCCTTTCGAGACTATTTGTTTACAATAGTTCCTGTTGGAACCCCGTTGAAGTCGCAACCCTTTTGTCGCGCTTTTCTCCAACCCTTCTTCCCTTTTAACCTTTTCTCCGTTATCTGGTACCGCTGTCGCATCCTTTTGTTCGTCTTCATTTCCGTTTCCTGCCATTATGTTGTTAATTACTTGCGAATTTTCCAACACCACTTCGTTCGTACTTCCTGTACTTGACGAAACTTCTACTTTAATTTTATTAGGCATTGCTGCTTTAGTCAACGCCCCCATTTGTTTAGGCCTTCCTGTACCTTTAATATTCGCCGCATATCTTGACGCTATATTTAAACATTTGCCCTTTATTTTGCTTATGGCAACCTGTTTTTCAATAAATGGTATTTCTATTGTTTTATTATTAATATTAACTTGTACAAATTTGTTTTGCATATTTATTTTGGCCTGAATACTATATAACATATCGCATCCACAAATAATTCGGGATTTTAACCCTTTAGCAACTAGAAACTTTGCGTCTATAAATTCCGTTCCAAATTTAACCCTAATCATTATTTGTTTATTAATTTTTTGGACTTTCCCTTTCAACGCGGTCACCAACTCTAAATTTGAAACTGGCAGCTCCAACATATTAACAAATTCTGCTTTTAATTGCTCTACATAATCCTGCTGAATTACAGAAATTTCTGATCCAGTGTCCAATTCCAATATCGCTACGTTGTTTTCTATTTCTATCAAAATAGTGGGAATTTCATCGATTAAGCTTTCGGCTATAACTCGCTCGTCCGTATCGTTCAACAAATCGTCTCTAATATTGTAGTGTAAGCTACCTATTGCTTTCTTCACACTTAACGCATCTTCACACCTCTCTATTGTTTTATTCGCCGGTCTAGTTTGATTTTGGGTTAATTTGGCTTCATTACTTTTTACTTTACTTATTTTATGTACATTAAATTCTCGATTACATTTTTCCGCAGCCCCATCATTCCGATTTCGTTGATCCATTTGCAGGGCCTTATCTACGCGTTTTTTGCAGGCGCTGGATTTGGATTAGGTCTAGACGGATTAGGTCGGTTCGGATTCGGGCGTTGGTTATTATTTGGGTTTTGGTGGAAGGATCGCTGGACAGGTGGATTCTGATTGGGTTGTGGGCTAGGCCTTTGTTGATATGATTGATTTGGCGCTTGATTAAATTGCGTATTCGGTGTCCTTGCACCGCGTCTCGCCTTTTCCATCATATCAATGTTATTAAGGAAATTAATTGCCTCTTGAATGTTCTCACTGGGCTTACCCATGCTCGCCAACCTTATATGATCATCAAAGTGTTGCATAATCGTAAACACTAAGAAAGATTCAGGATATTTTGGGTCAAAATCGGATGCCTTATTTATCATACGGCAGAAATAGTCTTTTCGGCTTAACGTACTATTTTCATAATATCTACCATTTTCTATCCTATTTCGCTCGATTTTCTGCTTTTGCAGCGACCAATAGTTTTGTAAAAACCTTTCCCTAAACTCTCCGTATCTCATATCCTCCATTCTGATTACTTGAAACCACTCTCGTGCACTTGATTTTAAATGCATTTCCACTAGTTTAAGCTTCTCACTATCACCCATAAACGGATTAATTTCGTCAATTAAACTTTCTAATTCCCTTAAAAACTGTTTTGGCCGTTCCTGCGCATTGCCATAATATTCCAGCTTCCTTGCATCACTATCATATCTAGGCACCATTATACCTAGGTTCCGCGTCCCCATTGACTGACTACCTACTTCCCCTAATTTTTTCTCAACCCTTTCACACCTTTTCTCTATCTTCTTAAAATTTGCATCTGTTGTTTCCTTTATTGAGCTCGTGGATTCTTCTAAGTACTTGATTTTTTCATCCATCTGGTCCACTCTATTCTCCAACCTTGAATGCTGCAGGACGCACCTCTCGGTCTCCTCTTCTATTTTGGCTCCTATCTCTCCAATTTTTCCAGAAACTAGTTGGTACAGCTCCCGTTGTTCCTTTTCTCTTGTTGCTTTTTCTTCACGGATCTTTTCGTCCTTCAGCCTCCTTCGTTCCTCTTTACGCTCTCGAGCCTCTTCTTTTTCTTTCTTCTCCATTTCTTTAAGCCTTGCTTCCTCCACTCGCCGTTGAATTTCTTCATTTTCTTTTTTCTCCATGCGTTTCCGGTCCTCTTCCATACGTTTCCGGTCCTCTTCCATACGTTTCTTTTCTTCTTCCTTATCTTTTTTATACATGTCCATAAAATCCTTTAACTCTTTGCTGGCCATTTTATTTTATTTAATTAACTCGCTTTCTTATTTCACTTAAACTCGTTATATTATTGTTACTATGTCGTGTCGCGTCTTAAAACCACTCAATAATTTTTTATTTTAAACTTTCCTATACAATCTCCCTTTCTAAACACGATTTTACCACAACAAAATATTTTTAACAGTAATTATAACTACTCCCACCCTATACACAAACGACTAACGAACCCGGGAAACTTTTGACACAGTATTGATAATAGCAGCCGTATTTTACACACTACACAAAATATCCTTATCCTAACAAATACAATTAAAGCACAAATAATTGTTACGTCGGTCCTTGACTTAATTTAACTTCTGGTTATTTTAACCGTAGGTTAAATCGAGCCAACTAGTTGGGCGCCAAAATTTACAACGCAAACCACGTTTGCCCCTGCAAATTTAAATCACGCCCCTCGTTCGGGACGCAAAAATTTACAACGAAAGCTCTTGTTGTCGGGCCCGACTTTCGGGACACCAAAATCTTCTCAAAGAAACAACTTGCTTTGCTGTAAACTTAAATTACTATCACCTACTGGAAGGCTAAGGCTACTAACATGTTTCACCTAGGTGATGCAATTTAAGTTGAATAAATTTACTTTACTCTATAAAAGACTTTTTTACAACTTCCAGAATTTAAAACTTTACTAGCTCAGATAATTAATGACTCTTGTTTACTTTTTGTAAATCTCAGAGAAGTGAGAACAGTGGAACCGCCATAGTAACCTATTTGTGCTTTCAAAAACCTTTTCATATATTCACTACTAATTGTATAAGAACAGGACACAATGGATATACAGTAATACAGGTAAATTTAAAACTCAAGTGAATTTTTTGTTCTGTAAATAAATTATAGTTTTTATTTACCAAATTTGCAAAATAAAATAGACCTTTCAAATAATAATAATCAATTTCTTAGGGTAACTTTCCCTTTAAAACAATAACTTTTAAACACAATTCAAATACAATTATTCTACAGATAGGCAGAACGTTCTAATTTAATTTAATTCAATTTTAATAATGGCTTTTAATTTTATATGGCTTATGATTTGATTTAATTATTAATTTATTTATACTATTTAATGACTCTACTGATTTGAATGAATTTACTTTTTTAATAGATTTTTACAGATATTAATTTAAAAATTATCCTAACTAACCCAGTATTTGAAACAAATTTACTGACTCTAATTCAGGCAATTTAGGGGACAAATAACGTAGCATTCGATTTTCACAGACCTTATGTTTGCTGTTTCTTTTTGCTACAATTGGTGACCTCAGAGTCGCTGGTGTTGTCCTGGGAATACAGGTGTTTTCTTTAGAACAGCTTCCCTGATGTCGTGGTATGTCTGTGGTCCTCCAGAAGTCGCCTGTTGGTTAGCCGGATCGTTTCCCTCCTTATGTCCAGTTTTCCTCGGGTTGTTCGTCTGGTTATCCTTTTAGAAGTTCATTTGAAGTTGATGAGTTCGCCAGTTCGTTCCTTTGACGTAGTCCAAATGACATCCCTTAACTATGTCATTTACGCTTAATAAACTCTCAGCTCTTTAGACTTTTATAAAAAATATAATATTTAAGTTTTACGAAGACAAAAATCCAGTACTTGTTGGTAATCGTTAGACTTGATTACAATATCGAACTTATAACATCTTAGAAAAATTAACAGATGATGCATTAGCCTCACGGCGTATCAAAAATTATAAGAAGCAGACTAACACATCTCTCGCAGCGATTTTTTAGAAGAAGCCCCAGATCAACGCGTCCTCCGCTTTTATAGGGTCTCCCTTTCCCCTGTAACTGTAGCGTTTGGCGGTTTTTCCAGATTTCCAAAAACTCCACTTTTTTCGGAGTTTTTTGGTACTCATATGTTGTATAAATTATTTCCTGAATTTTTGTGAAGTTTTTTCTCCTTTTTTCTCATTAGTTTTCACATAAAGTCATATCTAAGCTTTTGCAGTTTCCCGCGTTAGGCCTTCCCGCTCATCCCTTCCACTTTCGTGACGTGTCCTCCGCTTCGTCTAATCTTTACTTGGCTTTACCAAAATTAACCAATTTCCTTATTTTCTTCATAACTCGTTAAGTTTTACACTGATTTTGGATTTATTTGGAGATTCTTATTCGTCATGGCTTTACCTTTCTTCTCGAAGTCGAATTGTAGTTGTGCGAGTCGGGGTTCACTTTTTAGGCCTACTGGGGTCTCTAACGCAGCTGATTAATTAATTAAATTTTTCTCATTAACATTTTCAATTTTTCCTTTTTGTATATCCAATTTGCCTTTGTTTTGGATACATGGCCGTAGTTTTATTTTGTTTCTTCAGAAATTGTAGTTTGTAGGGACTTTTTAAATTTCGATTTTTCAAACTGGGTTTAATTAACTCTACTCCCGAAATTTGTTTCAACTACTAACGTTTTACAATATCAGCTAACACTTATAACTCTCATTCATTTCTTTATAACATAAAATATTTACTTTACTTTTTTATACTTCGTTTAAATGTGTGAAAACCCTCACCTTTTCAATTTACACAATTTTAATTATTTATTTAATTTATATAACCCTACATTCTTTCTTTAAAAAGTTCCTTACAAGACATTTACTTTAAAACTCTTTTTTCTACTACTTTAACTCAATTTGATTTGACTGATTTCTTTAAACTGAAAATATCGACTTTTGTTATATAACCTTTCTTTCTTAGAATATTATGCCATTTCCAAAAATATTACTCTTTTTGAAATTTGAGTTAATTTGAAAATTTCCCTTAGCTTTTAACGCTTATAACGTAAGTACATTTTTGATTTACGAATCGGGAAATGGATGACCAATACACGCGTTTTTAGCACAATGCATTAACCAACCAAAATCCAGAATCCGTAAATTCTCAGATCCCGGTTATTCCCACAGAAATCATTCCCTATTCTACTAAGTTAAGTTTTCAGCTCTTAACATGTCATGGTTCAAAAGTCGCATCTCGGGAGATAACGGCCTTGTCGCCTGGACTTTGCTGTTTCATGGCCTACATACAGTAGATGCTCTCGCAAGACTCAAAAAATTCGATTTTTGCAAATTCCTTTACAAAACTCGAAATTTTCGAATTGCAATCGGGCACTTCCCGTTGCAATATATATATATAATACAAATACCACTCACTGACTCATCGCGAAATCTCAAAAACCACCATACGGAGTTTAACTTAGTCTTGGGCCCTAGGTGCTCGCTAGGAAAGGTTTTTAAAAGAATTCGAAATTTTAAAGGGGGGGGTTAGGGGGTTTAAATAAACTGTAACTATCAAACAATTAACACTATATACACAAAATCACAAAACTAAAATGGACGTGTCTTCCTAGCATTGTCTCACAAATAGAATTTTGTATACGTACTAATTAAATAAGTACAAATATGTTACGATATGTGTTAATAATCGTAACACATTATTAAGCTGTTGAAAGAGCTAATCAGAGCAGTGGTGCATTGTAAGGCTGGATGCTTGCTGTTTTAATATAAGGTTGAGTTAAAGATTTTAAAAAAAATATATGGAAAGTGTGACACAGATAATCATTTTATGTTAAAAAGCCTAGTTTAGGGATAAGTTTATGTTGTTATATAAACATTTTCAATAATACAGAATTTAAATACAATAATAATTTATACAATAATAATAATATACAATAATAATAATAATACAATTTATATAATAATAATATACAATAATATAATTTTAAATGTATTATAGAAAGTTTTTTATGTTTGTGCAAAAAGATTGTATATTAATTTTGGTTATTCAAATACATTTTAAAAATAAGGATTTTAGTTTCAAACAGAACGAATTCTTTTTTATTTTTGAAATCGAGGAAAATAAGCCGTCCAATACCTGTACCCTAGTATGAAAAAATCGTTAGTGAATAAAAAGTGCTCTACAACATAAATTTTCGTTTGGTATCAAGATACTTGTACAGTAACACAAATCATTCCAAGAGGGACGATCCCGAGATAGAGAGAGAGTCTATAAGTGAAAAATAATAATTATTATAGTTGAGCTAGGCAGAAAGCAAATATAAAATTAAATATGCCATATTTTCGAATTAAAGGTAGTCTAAATAAATATATATAGGTTAAATCAAATAAGAAGATTTTTTTATTCCTACAGTCGATGGGGTCTTTAGCGATTGGCTCGAACGTGTGAGATAGTTGAGTTGTATCCTGTAGGTAAAAGCTAGAGTGCACGCCAACGCGAACAAGGCCCGAACGTCTGAGACTTTGTAATTGAAACGAATTTGAATTAATAAACGTCACACTTGTGAGATCATGTGTTCAAATTTAATTCTGTTAAATAATATAAATAAGACCAACAATTTTATATTTTAGACGAGTTAAAGGAATCTTTAAATTAATCACATAGTATAAATAGTTTACTGTTACATAATGCTTACTAAAATTTATTGGGACGAAGTGTAAAACAGACTTTACGTTAGTCTTTACATAATTTTCTGCAGAAGCAGTTCTTAGTTTACGCCCCCACATGCAATTAATATTCAGAACCTCAGTAAAGTTTGTTTGCACGTATAGACTGCTGACGCGGAGACAAGTAGAATAAATAAATGTAAGCGAAATCCGAGTAATTGAGACAAACTCAAGATTTTACTCCTGTTAGAAGTTTTGTTAATTTTTGATCAAATAAAAATAAAAATTGAATACTATTAAATTAAAAATCTTTTTGATTATTTCTATATTTATAAATTAATTAAAATTTAATATATATTGTAACATAATCATAATTTTAATAATTATTTAAATTAACCACTGCAATCATCAGTAATTTAACTATACTCATTTAAATACGCTTTTTATAGTTAGTTATATTGTAGGATTATTATAAAAATTATGTAGCATATTAAATACATTTTAAAAGTATTACCTCCTTTAAAATTTTTACACATTATGAGTAACTTAATAATTCTTTACAATTATTTTACTAAAAAATGTAGGAGAGCTGGTGAACTTAATAATAATTGCTTTTAGAAATATGTATATGCGTACTACTCTCTGGAAGACATTATAATATTTACGATGTATTAATATATAATAATACAGTAAATATAGTTTTTGTTTGTACCTGTAGTCTTCACGCGTACACACGTTGCTTATTGGACCAAAATATTATTTTTATAAACATTTTCGTAATACACTACACAAATATAAACATTATTTTCTGTACCTAACTACACTCAGAAGTAAAAAATATCGGGCTTTAATTGTAACAACTAGAATCTTGCTGCTACAATAAAATATAAAGTCTTTAGTAAGTGAGGTTTGTCATTCTAATACGTAGTTTGTTTCGCATTTCTGTAAGAATCCCATGGATAAATAAAGATTACGAGTATCTTATTGTGCGATTGTCTCTAACGACAAACATCTCTTCCGATTCGATTTGGAGGCAGACTAGGCTCTCATAAAGGGCACGCATGGATGTAGGGTTTTGCGCTTTAGTTTTGAGAGTTTTAAGAATCATCGCTGTAAGTTATATATATATATATACATTTTAACAAAACATGTATTTAACTCGCACACAAAGAAGTACGTGGCAAAGTTTACATTAATGGTTTTCATTTCATTACTTCACTTCACTGGTCTCTAAAGATAACATAAAATATTCATCTATTTAAACAAATATATAGTATGTGAAAATTACTAACAGGGTAATTAATCACATTTTTGTGAATCATGCTTATTTAAGTTGATCAAGGACGAGAATAAGTCAAGTGCTTCACATTGGATAGTTAAAATGGAATCTGTAAGTTCTAAATGACATTATTTTTCTGTATACGTTAGATGAATATCAGAAGCTACGGTATTTTTAGTGAATTTTCATAGGAAAAATGAGCTATTGCAGTAGCCCTCGTGGTAAGACCCAAGGTCGGAAGTAACAAATGAGCACCGATCATGGTCCCCAGAACATGTTTCGGGGTGTCATTACAAATCATATATATAACTGATATGATTTGCATCATATATACACAAATATATATATGTGTTCGCACTCTAGAGGCCACATTTTAAGTCCGATTTCGTTCTAATTTGGTACACATGTTGGTTGTCTACGTCGCTCGGACGAGTTCGTTAGCCAAACAAATCTAACAATCGGAAGCACGTTTTATGACCGGAAGTAAGTATTTTTTGATATTATTCTTATAGGAATGAATTTGTTTTTGAGTTTTTTCTACAAATATAAATGTAGGATGTTATTCTGCACATTCTTTTTACGCGACCTTATAGCTCGCTTGGTTCCCCCAAAATCGATCAAAACGTAAAATACCATGGAAGTACCCGATTCAAAGCCATGTGGTGGATCCTACCGTGTGGTTGGCGTACGAAGCACGCAATGCTTTGTGTTTTGAAGACACTCCTAATACGGGGGTTGGCGTGCGAAGCACGCAATGCATTGTGTATTGAAGATACTCCCAATATGCGGAATGGCGTGCGAACTCTTTTGCAGCTATTCAGCACTGTCTTGAATAGACCTATTTCTCAAATTGTTGGTTGATAGGCCTTTAAACTTAATTTTGGAAATTTGCTCAACTCACGTCAGCGGTTCAGCTGCGTGGTCGAATTATTATTGTTCATAGCTATATACCAAACAAAATAACACTATTTGTCATCATAAAGGATATAGAAAAGAAATCGTTCATGCAAAGAGTGGAACTATTAAAGTACGTTTTACTAATTCCATATAAATCATAGGTCTAAAACACCAAATAATGTAAAAATATTATTAATTTGTAGAATAAATTTAAAATAATTTGTGTTCATGAATGATATCGTGTTTATCAATATCACAAAATTGGTTGTTGTTATTTAAATTTACTTAAAAGTTTCGTTAAAATATAACAGCATCCACATACTACACTATTAAATTATATTCAACATGTAATCTTGACATTTTGCCTTTTTAACTTTTAATGTAAACATCCGTAAACCCATGCGTTTAAATATTGATCGCTCTCAACGGCGTATAAAAACAACAATTAAAAACTAACTTTAGAATGTAAACAATTCAAGTGGAGTTATTTTGCAGAGTTCAGTAACTTTTGTGCAACCTGATATTAACCTTCTCCTTCATGGTTAATTAGTACAAGTGCCTCGTATTGTTGAGCTTAATGCAGTTGCTGATGTAGCAATTATGTGCCTACCTGATTTTTAAATAATGGGAATGTTTTAAACATTTAATTTTAAATAATTTGTCATGCACAACAACTGTTAGTTTATAGTTTAAACTTGTATTATGTTTTAACCAACAACCATAAATAAAATTTGTAATAGACACAATTCATTTGTTCTAAGTTTATAGATTCATGTATTGCTTATATCCATTGACAATAACTAAACTATTGTTAGTTAAGATAGACTAGTTGGTTTTAAATTATCGCAAAAAAAGATGGTATAGTTGGAATAATATTTAAATATGGTAATATTAAACAATAAAAAAATATAACAAATTTTTAAAATCCATCTTTTACAAAATGTTCTATGATGGAGGAGTAAAAATAAAATTTACGAAATCGATTTGGAAGCAATTTTTTTAGGTCAACCATTTTGAAATAAGCAGTTTTTGTTTCTTGGAATATTTTCTAAAAAAATCTTCCTTTTCAAGATATTAGCAACTTTATGTCGATTTATTTCAACACGTTTAGGGCCGCAATTTTGTTTTTGGAAGATCCGATTTGTATTTTCTTTATGTAATTTTCCTAGTCTTAAATATACCTTTAAAATGAGGTATCACATGACCATACTTCCAATTTAAAAATTTTGAGTTGCTCCCAAAATCCCCCATTTTTATGGGACACTCAAAATTTCCAATTGCTTCAAAAGATACTTTGGGTTAAGTTAGTATCGTTCCCTAAAGGATATTTGTTTGTTTTAACAAAAAAACGTTATAGGGGGGGTGGGGGAGTGACTTTATAACCACCCAGTATATTTTAATCATAATTGTTTTTTTAATGTTTGAAACTTCTTTGTATCCAAGTCATATAAATGGTAAAATATATTACGTTACAAGAATAATTTGTTATTTATTTGATTCTTTTGAGGCAATAAATTAAAATACATATTGCAACTTACAGTTCTGTATAAATAGAATGACTGAAGTAATAAACAGTCGTAACAAACTCTTCAGGGCGATACATTCTTGTAGGTTCATTATAAGTGTTGCTAAAAATAATTACAGTATATGATATGCTGATTTTGAATACCAAGTTGCTAGCATATTCCCCTAATGATGCAAATTATTAATTCTAAATATAAAGCTACTTAGTACCTTCTTAGTACTTTCTACTACTAAGTTATGTACGGAAAAAACTATTGACACAAGTTGCCTACTACAAATGTGTTCCCGTTATTATTTATTGCTAGTAGTAAGTAGATTTGTAATACCAATCAAAACATAAATTCGTAAAACGTATACATAAATCGATCGATGTAGGTTATATACTGATTGATCGTCGACGGAAATTAAGCTTTTGTACAAAATGTCACAAATTCAAACCACTATTATAACTTCTGATACAAAAATAAATGGAATTGCTTATGCGAAAGTAAGCGTCAAAACCAAACATGTCATAATCTGTCCACGTGTTCCCCAACTATATATTATATGCATTCATGCTAATATGTAGAACTTTATTAAGAGTTTACGCAATTCGATTTCTTAAAAAAGGTTTACATACCATATTTTAATGTCAATTTGGTCGGTATGGTTGTTTAATGTATAAACCAAATCGTTGTTGAATTATTCTATTTAGCTTTTGATAGATTCCTTTTCTGACCTCAGTCTATAGGCTGTTTATATTCTAGTCCTCGAATTTTGGTAAACACATATTGGCTGTGTTTTGGAAGTTATTAAAAGCGTAAGAAATATTTTCCGTTTTTAAGCATTTTTAGGCAAATCATATTTATATAATGAATTCAATTTTGCAATGTATCCAGGTCATTTATGTATATATATAAAGTACAATAGATTTTATTTTATGTCAGTAAACCTCTTAGTTTAAAACTTGTTTAAAGTTTTCGACGCGTTTCGAGAATGTATCTCATCATCAGAAAGTCCCTTTATACATGGAGGTCGTCAAAACGTGTATTTAATGTTTTGACGACCTCCATGTATAGATGGAATTTCTGATGATGACATACATTCTCGAAACGCGTCAAAAACTTTAAACAATTTTTAAACTAAGAAGTTCACTGACGGAAAATAAAAGGTATTGTACTTTATTATATTTATATCCTTAAGATGACCGTATTTCATTGACGGTGAATCAGAGACATAAAGAAGGACAGCAATTTACTATTAAACCGAAACATGTAAAACTGGTCGGTTTAAATCTTCTTCAAATAAATGCAATTTTTGATAAACAAATGTCTGGTAAACAGCAATAAATTATATTTTTGTTTTACAATTAATTAAAAGTCTTTCATGTGTATGTTATCACGACTCCTACTAACATCATTACATTTAAATCGTATCTAACAAGACTGGATTGTGTACTAGGTTGGGTCAAATAGAAATCAACTTTTCAAGTTCCGAATGGCTTTAGAACTCAAACTTTTATAATTTTCATGATAATCAACTTAGAAATGTTGAAAAAGTATATATTGAATCTGCAGTTCATACTAAAGACCTGCAATTTAG
>JAGFPH010020518.1:3438-14159 GCA_018207615.1 Philaenus spumarius | reverse complement strand
CACATTTTAACTCAGCTCGGAATCGAAATGGGACAACTTGGAAGCACCATACATATTTTTGCCAGCCTCGCGACTGGCCGATAAGAGCCCGATGATTCAAAGTCGCAGCGGCCGAAAAGTTTAAAAACCAGCGATACTTAACTTTTATATAATAAACTTGTTTGGCATGAAAAAGTGTATATAATACAGTATATTAATGAGATGATTGTAATCAAAATAAGACCAAATGTGATATAATTTGGACCACCTTTAGTGATTAATACTTCTCCAATAACTCATTTAATTTCACGATTAATTAATTAAATAATAAATATCCCAAATGAGAGGACAACACGGAATACATACAAACAATGGATGTACATTAACAAACGCCGTCACAAATACAAGGTCGAAAGGCACCCCGAAAGAGAAACATATTTTAACGTAGGTAGGCCCTACATTGGCCGCACGGTTTTTTATAGCGTGTGTATTTTATTCTCGTGATAGCCTAAAGCTTGCTTGTGTTTAATTGTTTTTGTGTAAGAAAAGTAATTTCTTGATATAATACATAAAAATTGCTTAGGTTTATAGTCTTTTACTGATGATGTAAATGTATGATAAAGGTTATTAACTAAAAAAGAGACATTTTGCCAAGTTTTTGCTTAAAATTATATTTGCCTTTAAAATTTGCTATGTGCTATGTACAAGTACAAAAATAGTTACAGTACATTACGTGTGTAGGCCTACTTTTCTTATAAAAAGTAAGCATATTATCTGCACCCTTTAACTAGCCAAAGATATACGTAAAATAGAGGTTTTAGAAGTGAACATTTAAAAAATTTTCCGGGGGAGTATTTTCGTTTAGTTCGGCAGCGTTCCGGTACTGGAAAAAATACGAGTAAAGCCATGCCTATAGTTGAACTTTTTCCTTTCGTTACTGAACATTTTTTGTTTCTTGAGTTAATAACTTTAACAATGTTGTGTCAATACATTTTTTAATTGCATATAGATGAATTCTTTGAACCTTTCTCTACAAAAAAGGTACAAAACACTTTTGGATTGGGGTTAATTTAATATTTTCGGCGAATTTTAGCACAAAGTTAGTATTGTAACTTGCTAAACAGCGTATATAATTAAAGGTACTAAAATGATATTCTCTTTTACATGCAATCCCCAAGTTCATAATTTTAAGATTGTAATCTCAGCACGTCATCATCTGAGGATCCAGCTTCAGCATCAGCTGATCCAGAGGCACCACGGAAAAATTTGCTTAATGCTTTAGCCTTCTGTTGGTCTTTTTTTCAATATCAGCCTTTTTTTTTCTATAAAAATAACCCTAATGCTTTTTTTTTTTTTTTTTTTTGGCGACATGTTAATTATTGGAACTTACAGTAATGGGTCTATTTCTCATATCAGTCAATAGATTATGGCGATAATGTGGTTACTAAAAAGTTTGATGGCTGATTGGCTGATTTGAGGAGGTTATATGGAATTGTGTGGTGACAGGTGGGGCCCGGTGGGGGTGAAATACTCATCCATACCCATCCCACCACTCAGGACAGCGGAGTGGGCACCTCATTCCGCTTCGCAGAAACTATGCAACTATTTTTAAATACAGACTCGCTGTCGTTCCGCTTCCGGCGGGATTGGCGACCGGCCGGCTCGGATTTTCGGAAGTATACGCCGTGCGTGCCCCCCACCCCCAACACTTTTAGTTTCCTGCCGCCTCATGCACTTTTGTTGTTATAATATATAGAATATTAGACAAAAAAATATTTTCTATTATTCTCCTTATTTTCCAATTACAAGTACCACAACTTTGTTCCATCGCCATGGCGCCCCGGTGCCGATGGCGCCCTGTGCGGTGGCACAGGTCGCACATGCCAAGATCCGCCCCTGCTATACAGTAATCTAAAAAAAATAATAACTAAAAGTTATTATAAGTCACCCAAGGCCATAAGTCAAACCGGGCGCAGGCCCCAAACCGGTTTGCGATAATATAATAAAAAGCAAATAAAAAGAAGATAGAAAAAATAAGAAAATACAAAACGTTTAGTTTTTTTTAGTAGGCGTTTAACCCTCCAAGCGGCAATGTAAAATAGTTTTGAGTTTTTGCCACTTTCAAGCATATTTTCATAAATTCGTAAAAAATAGTAAATTAACTCTAATGCAAAAGTGTTCCGTGGCTTTTTTATAGGAAAAGGTCTAAAAGAATCGAAATGCCAGTAAAAAATTTATTGATATAAAATTATTAAAGTTATTAGCTCAGGAAGTAAAACATGTTCAGTAACGGAGGAAAAATTTCAACTTTAGGCCTACATAAAAAGAAGTAAACATTTTTTGTAATTCTTTAAAAAATATACAAAACATAAAATTGAAATGTATACTTGAAAATTTGATGTAACCATTTATATTGGTCTCAGATATTCTAGAATGAAACAAATTGTCTAAACGTGTGACATATTTCACCAAAAATAATGTAAATAAAGTTATATAACACTGTAAAATATGGTTTATAATTTCTTTCAAGATAGAAAAAAGTTTTGTAATTTAGGTCTAAATAGAAGTGCATAAAAATAAATATCAATTTAAATAAAAAATCAGAAAACACATGTTTTTATGTTCCTGCGACAAGAAACGCTACTAAAACAGGTTTTTTTTGAAAATGGAATTACGAATATATAGTTTATTAAAATCGAATTAATTTATATCAAATTGTAGAGAACAAAAAATCATAGAACTGAACTGTATATTTGAATTTTTAGGTAGCTGGCTGGCCCGACTGCCAACTTACTGTATGCAGAGTATAATAATGTCAACGCGATTCTTATTGACGAACCTAAATTTTGTAAGCATTCTCCCCCTCCTATCATTTCCTATCCTATTACGGCTGAATTCCAGGCAGTCGAGGGTTGTGCTACCTCACTTTGTGCAGGCAGCGCTCCAAGCAGTGATACGGACAAACTTGTAGAGAGCGACTCTGGTGCTTACTTTGGAAACTAAAAGGCAGTTTTCATATCAAGTCCTGCCGCCTCTTAATTCCGAAGTCGAGATATCTGAAATTTTTCTTAACAGGTTATTGGATGAATACAATTAATGTACACATTTATAACAATAACATTTGTTTATTTAAAAAAAAAAGAATTGATACGCCCTTAATATAAAATAATGAAATTGTATACGCCCCAAAATGACAGATAGATTTATTTATTTCCCTCCCTTACAAAAATTAAAGAAAAACCCACCCTGTATTTAATTATATATTTAAATATTAATTTACTTAATTAATCCAAGAAAATAAACTTTAAAAATGGTACAAATGGTCTTAAAGATTAGTTTATAATAGTACTTACAAACTATTTAATATATTTTATGTTGGCCAACGTTTATTAAAAGAAAATATGCGCATTGTATGTAATAAAAAAAACTGCAATTCCGAAAGTATAAACAAAATAAAATAATGTAAAATTTTGTACTCAAGGTATTATTAGAATCATGACGTCATTATAAGTAAAAAGAATTTTGATTTCTGACTCTTGGAGTCCGTGGTGTCAAAAATAGGTACCTCGCCGCCCTTATTATTTTATAAATAACATATATATATAAATATTACAACAACATACTATTTTTAGTTACATGAAAAGTTAAATAGCCCTTTTTATATTTCTGAAAAAAATCACTGACTTTGCCTAACTTATTATAAGTTCATACTGATTTAAAATAGCCTGTTTCTGTTTATATTTTATAAAGAGTTATTGATCAACCGAATTCACTTAGTTTAAGACAGCATAGAAATAAGTTGTAGTTTCGGAGGTGGAATCACATTGTATTGCAGTCGCATATTGATAAGAGTTGAACTAAGTAGAAACTTGTAGCAGTAACTTAAATCAGGAAGTTAAACCAGATTTCTCTACAAAATCAAAACATAATATAGGCATTAGTTACTTTAAATAGCCAAAGATAAAATATTATGTCATAATGAAAATACAGCACGTTTACAGCAGGCATGTTGTAATTTGGCTTGTTGTAAACTGTTTGAACGTGCCAATTTGGTCTAATATGACGTTAAAATTCATAAGTTTCACTTTAGTTTAATATCAAGGTTAATTATTACAGAGTTACTCTTTGTTTCTAGCAAACTGAAGCAATTATACTGTTTTTAATTGACTGGCTGAAATATACTTTTACAGGAACTCTTTAGAGCACAAAATATAACTTGTAGATAATCACACATGTATTCACTTTAGTTTAAATTATGTATTTTTCCAGGCTAATTATTAAAATCACTGTTTAGACTATTTAGAATAGTTGTAGGCTTTACAAAATATCAAAATTTACAAAATTTTTATGGTTAATTAACTTACAAATTGCTTTAGCAAAATACAATGGCTTACACGTAACAAATAGCAACTAATAGTAAATGACATTTGCAGTTATTGGAAAAACTCAGACATCGTAGACTACATGCTACATATTAAGCAAAAATAGAAATTTTACCTGGTATACAGCTATTAACTCATTTGTAGAAGAAAGAATGGAACTACATGTTAGAAGTCGCCAGGCAAGACTTGACCTAGTGAACGCGTTGAAAGTCTATCTCACTAATGAACAAAAATGGCTAACGTAGCCAGCGGCTATTTCGTGCACGAGAGTCCAGACGGTGCTGCCGGTGGTGAGATAACGGAGTACTACATGCCCTTGCGGGCTACTGTGTATGTAACCGCAATGCATAGGTGTATGAAAAAAAAGGAGTTATCGGGCAAAATTACGGCAAACGTTACAACATTACCTTTCGTTAGGAAGAAAATGTATTTGGCTAATGGAATGATAGTTCTATTTATAAACCTAACTTAAACATTATTAGCACATACGAATTGTTTCACAGTATTAAATCAGTGTTAATAAAACCAATTAAAATTAATCTAATCTTAAACATGGTGCAGTGCAAAACTGATTATTGTGAAAATAATGAATATCTACAACCCACTGATATATGTATTATTTCATTCTATCAAATTATTTGTTAATTTATTATATTTGAACTTATATACAAAACATCAGTTATATATATATATATTTATATTATGTTATATTTATATTTATATTTATATTTATATTTATATTTATATTTATATTTATATTTATATTTATATTTATATTTATATTTATATTTATATTTATATTTATGTTTATATTTATAGGTAAGAAAGTTACTAACAAGTTCAAATTACAATAGCAATATTATTAGTTTGATATGTATCACAGTAAACACTTGGTAATAACAAACTCGAATATTGAAAATAAATATATTTTGAAAATTGTACAAATTGCAGATTTATCTTAAATCTGATATAAATTAAGCATTTGCTAAATTTATTTTTCTAAATCTATATATATAAAAGCCAAATACCACTCACTGACTCATCACGATTTCTCTAAAACTACTCAACGGATTGGAATGAAATTTGGTATGTAGCTTCCTCTAGGGCCCTAGGTGCTCACTAAGAAAGGTTTTAAAAAAATTTGTAATTTTAGAGGAGGTTTGGGGTGGGGTCAAAGTTACTAACAATCTCCATAAGAAATACATAGTGTAATATATTTATTGATATAATTTGTTTGGTAATATACATTTAACTTTGATTTGTCTACCCGTGCAAAGCCAAATCGGGCAGCTAGTCTTAAATAAGATTTACCATTCGTTTAGCTTTTATCTATTCAGAGTGTTTCCGGGGATATTTCCAGAGTGTTTTCCATAATAAACATATCATCTAGTCAAAATAATTAATACAAATATTAGAGAGTTGCGGGAATTTGTGAACGTGATTTCTACTCCAAAGGGTGAATTAAAAGATAAAAAATTAACTGAGACAAAAAATAATTGATTAAATTTAATTAAAAATTTAATTAATTTTTGTTTCAGTGTATAAGACATTACTGTATGATACAGCAATAAGTTACCTTATATGTAGATTCCGTCAAGTGACTTCTTTTTCTTTCCACTATCATCAGGTGTTCCATCACTATACAGTACTATATTAATGCCTTGGATGCCTTGGACATTAACTATAAACTAGCATTTGTGTTTTCTTTCTATCATAGTTTCTATAGTATTTGTGTAACGCTGCAATGTTTTGCAGTTAGACCTAGTTTATTGTCTACTTTCAGAATTGAACAAAAGTTACACTTTATATATGGTCACGCTCTCCTACATAAGAACTAAACTGTATTTAGGTTAGACCTGAATATCGTATCGGACTATCGCAGGTGCACGGTAAAAATACGTGTGACTATATTTATGCATTCGTATAAAATACGTATCCAGTATAGTTCCTTTCCAAATAAGCTCTATAGTACTAAGCTATCAGAGATCGCATACTTTTTTCCGATAAAAAATGTTTATACATTTAGCTGATAATGTGTCTAAACGGAACCAAAATCAATATACTTTTCCTGAACAAACATAAATTTATACGTTTTTTATATGCTTAATAATTATAAAGCAGCAATTAAAATTGAAACAATACGATTTCTCAGCAAATACGTTTATTTGTTAAAGGTGTTTCAAAAAAAAGTTAACATTCTCCAAGTGCCACTTGAGGTGCAGCTAACTAATAAATATCTGTTATAGCTCAAGTGGCACTGAGGATAACTATTCTTTCGTTGAAACACGTTGGATATTTGAACATATTTATATATAAAAAAGTTTTTTGGTTCATTATGTTTTAATTAATTAGTTCTCACTAGTCAAGTTCTTTTGTTAACAATAATACACTACAATTTAAAATTAACATTTTAATGGTCTTAATAGTCCAATATATTTAAATCCAACAAAAAGTTATATCTTATTCAGGTTCACGTCTTAAACGTACAGTATTTTAAAATTATGTTTGTAAAAATCAGCTTTATACTAGATGATGATCCTACACTTTGTAGCTCGGTCTGGAAAAGAAAGGACTCAGACTGTGATATGAGTTAAACCCAAATGCAAAGTTAGAAAAACTCTAGTATATATTTATTATGTGTAACAAGACAGCATACATTCAGTCAACTGGACGTTATAGTGTTGACGTTTGTGTACAGTGATTTTGTATTTATTGAAATGGATGTATTGTGTGAAAAAACCTACAAATGGAAACGTATTTTCTGGTGATGTTTGAGATACAAGAATCGATTGTTAGTGCCTATGAGTTGTAGAGAATGAATTGCACTTCAAAAGTCGACAATAAACAGAGTTTCATCCCCAATATTTTGTTCTGTTGAACTAAAATGAACGTTTTCACAACATGTTTGCCCATGTCTAATGAAAATATATACTAGTCGGCAATACTTTTGCTTGTTTGTCCAGTTGCCTGTGAATTTTTATACAGGACGGATAAAAATTCAGGAAACGATTTGATTTCTCGAATTCTTACGAAGGTAGAAACATGTTTCTCCCCTCATTTTAAAAGAATGTCACCCAGAAACAACCCTGTTACAAAAATTTGGCCCCCAAGAAAACCACCTCAGCCGTAAAAAGGATTGATATGTGTATGTAACCCAGTAAAAGTACCATGATCAGTGTGCTTTGCACTTTGCTCTTGGATGTTCATATAGAAACCTGTGTAAAGTAGTTAATTTCAACGCTTCTTGGCAGGAGCTATTGTAACGGGAAGTAGGGAGCAAGAAAACAAGATTACTTGCGTCAGAGGTCATGTTAACGAAGCTTCTCTAGAAATCCAGCATTTTCCATAGTTTTTATCTACCCTGATATGTAATATGTAATGAATGTTAATTACAATAGTTTTATTTTAGAAAAAATATACTAATCTACAAATGAATATTCAGCTTGACTTGCTTGAACACAGAATGTCACAAAAAATACGTGTATTACTCAATGTTGCCATCTTCAGAGATTCAAGAACCACAATGAACAAACTATAATGGATTATCAAACTGGTTATAATAATTTAGCCCCAAATAGTTATAAGAATGTCTTTCAACTTTTTTATGTATGTTTGATAAATTGAAAAACTCAAGTCTGGTCAAAACCCCGTCACAACTCTAGTTCTAGTAAAATGAATAGATCATCCCTCTATTTCCACTCGTCATATAAAATATCACAAAAACTGTAAACGCAAAAAGATGTACGAATAACATGTTTAATTGTTTGTATGAAGAAAACAGCCAACGTTTTCTTCTTTTTTTTTATTTTAGGTAAAACATAATTTTATGAAATTCTTATCTTATCAATTAGCGTTGTGCGTACCCCAATAAGTTATACGGTATTGTAATCTAGAATGTATGAGAGAAAAATACAATATTCTCAAGTAAAATGTTTTTTTTTTGTTTTTTTTTTTTGTGGACAGTAATTAATTTTTTTATGCAAGTCAAAATAAGTTATACATCCAAGTCCTACCAAGAGATATTTGAAACGATTTATTTTCTCAAAAACTTGGCAATCTTATCCCAATCTAATGCATTCAGAATTAGAAGAGTAGCATTTCAAAGAAAATTCTAATCTAAACATAAAGTTTAAACTTGAACTGGACTTAACAGAAACAAACGTTGTATAAATAATCAACAAAAAACTGTTACTCATAAAAAAACGTATGACCAAGTCATCATCATCATCGTTATTTTAAGTTTAACTTACTCAAGTTATTTGTAACTATACCTTTGAGAGTTATCTCTAGTTACTTAAATGGTCGCAGATACGTTTGAATAACCAGTATGTACATTCAATACATTTTAAAAACTTTACACCCTGATCGAATCACAAAACTACAGTTTTTTATTTATGTTAATTGTTAAGATTAAAATCTACCAGCAGAACTTGGATCTAAATCATAACCTAAAAACTAAATATACAAATTTTTTAAGTATTGAAACAACTGATAGCTTAAATGGTTCTCTAGGAATATCCAACAAAAGCTAAGATAAGCACATAAGAGGTGTTATGGTACACAGCTGATTAATATACCAACACTGGAACTCTTTTTATCATCTCAGATATTTATTTTAAATGGAAATACGTTTAATCTACAAACAAAACTTTTAAAAAGTATTTATTTGCTAACTTTTTATATTGCATAATAAATAATTAGTAAGTGCACATTTCAAGTAATTGTCCTTAACTCTGTGGTCTTCTAAAGTATGGTGCTGACCGAACTGTGCACGGAATCATTTGCTAGAGCATTTAAAAAAATCAAAACTTTAAATGTTAAATTCATTTCACACAAAAACGAAATTTATATAAAAATAATTCAAATATTTGCCTTTTTGTTAGATGCCAAGAAATCCAAACTTTGGATTCCAGATTTTTAATCCACCCTGTATATATGCAACCTAATAAGGAATGGTGTTAGTTTAGAGAATAGAATATAAATTGTTTATATTTTCATTTGTAAACTTTTCAATAAAAGTAATAAAATAACTAACAATACTTCAAAAACGATTACCTTTTACAATAACTAACTTGATAACAACACACTGATAAAATAAAATTCATTTTGTAAAGCAACGAAATATTAAATCATATAATTAACACAATACGTAATAATCTTTGGCTTACAATGTAACCTTCAGAAGATATATGAGTGAAGTGAAGTTAATGATTTAACAAACATAACGCACAGAACAATGGACATATTGCGAGGCAATGTAATTGTATTTAGGACATGGTTTAGATTTGGATTAAATAAATACCTTTAACAATTAATTATATATAATAACCAAAGCACAGCTTCATAATAATGTGGCAAAATATTATTCATAAGTATTAAGAAAACTTTGTACGGCTGAATTGAATAACGAGGTTTTCATTATCTTTAATATTGTGTTCAGTCAGAAATTGGTTAAAGATCCTGACTTCAAGAAATTTATATACAGGCTATCCAGTAATTAATGGCCCAAACTTCACCGGGTAATTATAAGGTCAAATTAAACACGATTCATTTTTTAATGTATAGTCACTGCTTGTCCTTAATGTGACTAAATGTATGCACGGAGGAATGGAGGTGTGCGCACGCATGGTGTCACTATTCAAATAAACACCCGTCTACGTGTAATACTACTTGTGGACATTTTTCCCAAAACTTTTATCACATTTAATTAATATGTTTCCTTATGTGTTCCTGTGTGTTGAAACTTCACAATTTCATTTACACATTTAATATTATATCTTTGAAATTATGATACATCCTAAATGTGTATAAAAAGGAAGTAGTAAAAGTGTTGGCGTCCGCATTGCTCTTCCTAGTTTATATACAATAACGTTAATGTAAGATGCCATTGGAACAACAATACTTAATTCATTGCACTGCAGACAATGCTAGTATTTAATATTTACCAACTACACAAACAGTCCACAGTATAAATGTATTCAAGACTTCTTCATAAGACACATAAACTAAATAATGCATTGTGCAGAATGTTTATTTAATGCACGTTGTACGATAATTGCGCATGCGTTGTCAATGCTGATGTCCTGGAATGGGGACGCACATAAAGTAGAACTTGTAGCATTAGGTCGGGTCCGTGGACGGGAAAGATAAGACAAGGAATACATGTATACACAAATGTGTTATTTATAATGTGTAACCATAGAAATATAACATAAAAGATAAATTCTATATGAAGTTCAAATTAATAAATTTGGGCTGGCAATACAAATTACTTGAAAGCTGTGCACATTCTGAGGAACTTAATGAATGAAAGGGAGTGAGGAACATAATGAATGAAGGGGAGTGAGGAACATAATGAAT
>JAGFPH010020517.1:0-14161 GCA_018207615.1 Philaenus spumarius | reverse complement strand
TCTAGAAGAATATATAACATTCTGGCACATTCTACAACATTCTCGAACGTTGTAGGACATTCTGGGAATATTCTAGCCAGTCTTGGCCACTGTATTCCCAGTAGCTTCACCGACCTATAAGAAGTCCATTGGTACGTTGTGCCGTTTTACCACCCATATCTCCGATCACAACCACTGCAGTTTCAAACCGAAAATCTTCTACATGCATGGGGATGGAGGGCTTCCGTACCATAATAACCCCCCATAATAACAGGGGGGGGGGGGGGGGGGTTACAATTATAGCGGCAATTTTTGACAAACCACTCTTACATTTATTATACAGGGTGGTTATAAATTATTGGACAGGTTTTAAGATTAAATAAATAAATAACCAAGCAACGTAAAAAAATGGGAATTGTTGTGTTAACTAGCAAATTTTGTAACTTTGACCCCCCCAAACCAACCTAAAATTTCGAATTTTTTGTAACCCTTTCTTAGCGAGCATCTATGGCCCTAGATGAAGCTACATACCAAATTTCATTCCAATCCGTTCGGTAGGTTTTGATAAATCGTGATTTAGAAACTTTGACCCCCCAAAACTCCCCTAAAATTTCGAATTTTCGGAAACCCTTTCTTAGTGCGCGTCTAGAGCCTATAAAGAGTAGGCTATTAGTGCCAAATTTCATGTTTGTAGGCCTCGTGGTTTTGGAGAAACTGTGATGAGTCAATGAGTCAATGGTAGTTGGCTTTTATAAGTTTAGTATAGATGTATATATATGTGTTCGCACTCTAGCGGTCGCATTTTAAGTCCGATTTGGTCCAAATATAGTACAAGTGTTGGTTGTCTATGTCGCTCGGACGAGTTCGTTAGAAAAAAAATTCAACAACCGGAAGCACGTTTTTTGACCGGAAGTAAAAATTTTTTTAGATGTTTCCTACGAGAATGAATTTTTACTTTCTCCACCCTATACGTAGTATATGGAGAAAGTATTGTTTTCGTAAAAATGTTCGAATTTGAATTTTCAGTTGAATTATCTGTTTTGGTGCTCCCAGAACCCCAAAAATTGTTTAGTGCAATTATCTGTGTTGGTGCTCCCTGAACCCAAAAATATTTTTAGTGGAATTTTTTGTTTTGGTGCTCCCTGAACCCAAAAAAGTGTTTTTAGAGTGGAGTCTGTCTGTCAGTCTGTCTGTATGTATACACGACCAGAGAGGAAACTATTGGTCCGATTTTCATGAAATTTGGTATGTAAGTACTAAACCCTAATATCGCCAGGCGTTTTTTTCATTTTTTGAATTTTAAATTTTTAAGGGTAATTTACCCCTAAAAACCCATAAAAAATGACAAAAATGCAAATTTCTCAAAAACGGCTCTAACGATTTTGATCAAATTTTCAGTATTTATAGTGCTTAAGATGCCAAACAAAATGACACCACCCGCTTTTATCAAAACTTCGGCGTTTTATAATTATGGGGAAATGTTTAAAAATAAACAAGTTTTGTTGTCAATCTAGCATCGCGGCAGCGGCCGCACGGGGTAGCACCACGGTAGCGAGCACGGCAAGTAATTCAAAGGTCGCGCGATCGAATCCCGCCTGGGACAATAATTTTTTTATACGATTGACATAGGTAGAATATTGTTTTTTTGTTTTGTTCTAAAAAGTAGTACAAAATAAAATGATTAAAGACAATATTATTTTGACTACAGTAAGTTGGGAGAAAGTTTGTGTCAGTTAACTGATACCGTTTATTTTAGAGTTGTTTCTACAAATATAAATGTAGGATGTTATTCTGCACACATTTTAGTTTTTTACGCTACCTTTTAGCTCGCTTTGTTCCTCCAAAATCGATCAAAACGTAAAATACCATAAAAGTACCCGGTTCAAATCCATGCGGTGGATTTTACCGTGGGTTTGGCGTGCGAAGCACGCAATGCTTTGTGTATTGAAGATACTTCCACTATGCGGAATGGCGTGCGAACCATTTTGCGGCTATTCAGCACCGTCGTGAAAACATAGGCCTATAAACAGATTTTTTTTAATTTGCTCAACCCACGTCAGCGGTTCAGCTGCGTGGTCGAATTATTTCATTTTGAAATGTGTCAAATAATTTATAACCTCCCCGTATATATTAATTTAAATGCGTGCGAAAATTGAAAACAAAATATTTTAAAATTAACAATTTAAAAAAATAATATTCATACTTCTCAGAAAACGGCAAAGCTGTGAGGAAGGGGTTTCTGCAATTCACGTATAACGCAGTGTGAGGAAAGAATAGACGGGAAGCAGTTAATCTATGTTAAGACACCGTCTCGGCTTATCTCTGTAAGTGCTGCTTTTAATCCATTAGCTGAGCTACAAATCCTGTAACCTACATACGTTATTATTAGATTAAGTGTTCTGTTGTTCTTATTTAAAGTGAAACATTTCACTGTTCCAAATTGTAATAAAGCATATTAAATATTAGGACTGTTTCTTTGCTATACCTTCTATGGAGTTAATAATTTAATTTTATATTATACAGAATGGTTCGTGAAGTTCTATTTTGTAGTTTTGAACAAAATACTATAAAAGTTATACTTACTTTATTTATTTTAAAGTATAAGTTTCATGTGGCTGCAAAAGTTGACAAGGTTATGGTCGAAGGAGAGGTAGGACGAAAGAGATTGGATCGTAAAATGTCCAGTGCCGTAGTAAACCTCAGTAATGGTAAAAGCTTACTCTATTTTACTGCTGATCATAAGTGATTCAAGTTACAAAGTTTATATTTCAAGTTTAGAAAGTTCCAGTAGACTAGATTTACTTTTGTTTCTATATAAATTCAACTTTACCTCTTCATACAAACTCGTTACTGTGGTAATCTTTATACGGTTTTAAAATGTAGAAACATTTATTCCATAGGCAAGATTAACATTTAATCCATTTGGGTGAACCTCGATAAAAACGTAGTAACTTCTTTGATGGGATTCAGATACGAAATGAATTATACGTTCGTCGTGTATTGAGCTAGACGTAAGTTAACTATTTTGTGTGGGAAGGAGGGCAGCAGTGAATAAAACAGTGAGTTGGAATACAAGGTTGAAACATGGTGATTGGTTACTTTTATCGAAGATCATCTCAGGCTTAAAACTTTGAAGTACCAAATATTTTTCACATTTATGACAACAGAGAAGTCCGGTGGAAGTAAATCAAACGGTGCTTTGACTATCTCCCATGTTTACAAGATTTAATCAGTATGAATTTCCAGTCTGACAATTCCAATTTATGCTCTGTTATACCAGACAAACGGTAGTGTAATCTCTTTTAAACTAACTGGCTAAATAGGTATATATCTTGTATAGTATCCTTATAATAGTAGTTAAGAAAGGTCTATAATGCCGATAGGTAGTTCCAAGATATCAAGATAGTGTAAGGGGATTTTAGTGTGGAAAGAATACCAAATTACCATCCAGTTGAGTGATTGATTTACCTCCTATCTATGAAAAACTAACATTGTAGGTTATCTTTTATTTTTGTTTGGTCACAGTTCTTTTTGTTTTTTGGTCACGTCAAGTTTCGCCTGTTCAATCATTATCAAACCAATAATATGAAAACTAGCATTGTTTATGTGATGGGCCCCTCGATGCAAATCCAGTTTCTTCGTCGACGGATGGAAGCAACTCGTGAGCCGAGCCTGGAGTTTGAGGTGCAAACAAATCAACTCCTATAAAAGCGAGTGTACGTCCGTACATAAGTACGTACGTGAGTAATATATAATATAACAGCTGATTTCACCCATCATCTGTAAACCCAGTGTAATTGAATCAATATCGACCCTACTCATATTTTGACAACTTGAATTTATATTGTTTACATTCTACATGCAAGTGTAATCTTATCACACAAATCAATCAAACTAAACCAACTATTAAATTGTGAACAGTCCCCAATTGCTCCAAACGTCTCTTGGTCTAGCTCTAATTTTAATGGCTCAGTCCCAATAAAACTAAATACATATTATGCTAATGTAGGTCTTAGATTAAAGGCTGATTTATGTTTTCGTTTCTCAATTTAAATATTCCTATTCCCCGAGATCAGTCTTACAATTAGGGAAATATTAAAACTACTTAAATATCTTTAAACATCCTTCCTCTTCTTTACTCACTTTCACTTTACTGATTTTGTTTGGATAATTTATCCAAATATGTCGCCCGCACTTTCATTACACCACGCATTTACTGCTCGACATTTTCACCATCGCTCAGGAATGTTTCTAGAACACTTGTTGCATGTATTAGCGTACATAAATATGAGATGTTTCTTCTCCACTGAAAAATTTGAACAGTCCTCTTTTTCCACGCGTTGATCTACCACCTTCTTTTTGTAGCGTGTTCTTGGCTAATCTCTGGTTGGAACACTTGAATAGTTGTCCATTATTATTGGTTGTAAAATTAGGCATGTTTGGCATTATTTTGTGCTTTTGAAGATATGGTCGTGAATGCTGTAGTATGCACTCTTCACATTGCAATTCAATACTGGGCATCCGCTTTAATCTCCCGTTGTTCGATACTATTTCTTTCCAATTTAATTTGGCCTTTTCCTGACAACATTTTCAACGATTTTTAACCTCAAACCGATCATATAGAAAGATACAATATTAAATAGTTCCTAATTTCCAGATATCATATAAGATCCAGGCCCTGGGTTTCCTTCCCAGATGCACTCCTCGTGCTACCAGGCGCGTCCACAGTTTGCTGATAGTGGTTAGCTGCGAAATAAGTAGGTCGCACGGCCTAACGAATAAGCAGCCGCGGACCATGAGGCGGTAGTCACTCACCCCATGGTGACTACCTACAAAACCTTAGGTGAGCTACCCAATCCCATGCACGTGGGCAACGGGAGCAACCTTCGGTAGGGAACCAATAATGTGGGATAGGGTAAGACGCAAGTGTGCCCGATGGTGACTCGTCCAACGTGGAATGAGGAACCATGCCGACACTAGTACTACGAGGGAGGGGGTCCTTTCACCCCTCCTTGCAGTGAATTCTTCTTCCGGAAGGCGCAGCCATTCCACTCGGTTGTTCTCCCCTCTGGTCAAAGGCTACTGCACCAGACAGCGACAGTGAAGGCTGCGCTGCATTGGGTGTTGGTCGTAGGATCATGACGCGGCAGGACTTGGCCTCACGAGTCCCTGCCCTTAAAGAGCTGCCTGGAAGAAACCCAATGTCATGTCTATGGGTAACGGGCGCATCCTTGCAACAGGGCGTGAGGTAGGGCTACGCGTAAGCGTACCTGACGGCGACTCGTCTAACGTGGCAGAGGTATCCCTGCCGACACGAGTACTACGGGGGAAGGAGCCCCACTGGGTATTAACCAGTGCCTTCCACATGGAGATGGTCTCGTAGGGGTAGTCACCTTGCTAGATAGTTAGAGATTCTTGAAAGGCCTTTGGCGATAAGCGAGAGCTTCAGTAGCACACTTAGACCTGTCGTTGACAACCGTCTATAAATCCGCAATTCAGGAATATCATATAAGATTTCATTTTTAAAGTGACTGTACATATATTTATGACTAGACAGATCGTATAAAATCGGATATTCCCTGACACATTCAAAGAGTAGTTTGTCAGTCATTGTAAGCAAACACAAAAACACGTCCGTGAAATTCTAAAAATATCGTCGGCAATTAATTTAAAAAGCAAAGAAAGGACAGTGAAGCGGCACAGACAACGCGATACGGAGTAAAGTTGTGCGGAAGGGGTTTCTGCAATTCACTTATAACGCAGTGTGAGGTAAGGATAGACGGGAAGCAGTAAATCTATGTTAAGACACAGTCTCGGCTTATCTCTGTAAGTGCTGCTTTTAATCCATTAGCTGAGCTACAAATCCTGTAACCTACACAAGTTAATGTTGTATTAAGTGTTCTGTTGTTTTAAATTTAAGTAAAGAATTTCACTGTTCAAAAATTGCATCACAGCTTCCCTACCTATTTTATTGTAATGTGTATAATAATCTCTTTAAGTAAATAATGTAATTTTAAATTACTAAATATTGGAATAAAGTTCTACGACTAACGAAAAAGCGTTATCAAATTGGTTGCTATGACAACGAATGTAAATACTTTTAAGATATATGTGTTTTTGATCATAAATTCAAATTAAGAGACGATCGGTTCCGTCCGGCGTAGTTCAGATATTTTCATCAAGCGCTGAAATACATTCTATAAACGTAAAATGTTGGTTCATCAGTCTAGGCCTAACCTAAAATTATTGTGTGTAATTGTGTATGTTTAATTTATTTTACCTGCCTTAACGCCAACATTACTTACAATAATTTAGGTTATGCCTAGACTTAAAATTACTTTCTAGGCCTAAAATAGAATGTATGTATGTTGCCGTTACGGCAGGAAAAATAAATTAAATATACACTCAATAATTTTAGGTTAGGCCAAGACTGATGAACCAACATTTAATGTTTATTGAATGTATTTACAATGCTGGAAATTTAACTGTGTTTACGATCTTAGCTTTGATGTTATAATTAATTCTACAGCTTTATTACAATAACGATAAACGTATGGAAACAGTAAATCTTTGTATAAAAAACAAATTAATAATGAACGGCAATTGAAAGATTAAAATTACATGCGTATGTTGCCGTTAAGGCTGGTAAATGAATTGAAGAAAAGGCGTGATGAACTTCGTCCCACGACCGCACACATTCACTTTGATACTCAATGTAGTTTGGAACAATATACTGTCTACCAGTATCCTAAAAGTTCTATTTAAAATAATTTTTTAAAGTATAAGTCTCATTATATTGCCGCAAAGATTGACAAGGCTATGGTCGAAGGAGAGGTAGAATGAAAGAGATTGGATCGTAAAATGTCTAGTGCCGTAGTAAACCTCAATAATGGTAAAAGCTTACTCTATTTTACTGCTGGTCACTTTAATCGTAAGTGAATCAAGTTACAAAGTTTATACTCCAAGTTTAGAAAGTTGCAGTAGACTAATATAACAAGTTTATTTTCTTCTTTACTAATATTATAAAGAGGTAAAATTTGTTTGTTTGTATGTAGGGGTTAATCTCTGAAACTACTGAACCGATTGAAAAAACTAGTGTTACTAATAAAAAGCTACACTATCTCTGAGAAACATAGGCTATAATTAATTTTAATTAAAACGTTTTTTATTTCAATAGTTGTAAATTTAGTCGGACAAATTTAACATAGGCTATAATTCATTATGATCAAAACGTTTTTATTTCAATATTTGTAAATTTAGTCGGAAAAATCTTAAGTTATGCCTAGACTGATGAACCAATACAAGCATTTAAATTGTATTACCATAGCAACCAATTGAATAAAATAACAGATAAAACATCTGTTTGCTATATTTCCATTAACGGCTGATTTCTAACTTTGAAGCAATTATTTGTGTTTCTAACCTCTAGTATTATTTTTATATGAATTTACTCGTATATTGTGTGGGATATAACTGCAGACTCCCACCTTAAATTTTACCTTCTATTTTTCCTGTAACGAACAACCTGGTTTTTCATACACTCTATAATACAAAAAGGATGCATTATTTTATAGAACAGGGAAAGAGAACTAAAAATAAAGTATTTCCAGAACCTAAGTCAAAGGGGTTCCACGGCTTTATTAAATTCCTATATGAAAAGACTGTAAAAGAAGGATTGATTAAAAAGCTGTTAATAACAGGGGAATTTAATATTATTCGGCTTTGACATTAAAGTATGTAGACGATACTAGGGACAAAGGCGCGAGGAAAGCCTTAGTCAAAGTGTTTACCAATGAAGAAACGGCGTACATTGCATTGTATGTATAGCCTATACAACAATTGCATACCTTCGAAGATATTTTATTAATAACAAATAAACAAATCCAGGTGTACTGAAGACCACAAGTACTACAAGTACTGAAAGTTGGTCAATCGAAAATAGTTTGTAATCTTTTAAAAAGATACAATTTTGATTGTTTGGGCTGGGTTTACAGTATTTTAGTATACATAGGCACTCTTCAAACTTGAAATTTTCATTTAAGTTTAAACAAAAATTTTGTATTAGATAATTCTCAAAACTGCACAGTGATATGAACGCAAATAAAAACAAAAACCGTTAGGGATGGAACACCCTTCCAATGGATATTTCCACAAAAATCTCAACATCGATTTTTTTGCGATCACTATACTTTTTAGCGAATTTACACAGGAAAAATGAGCTATTGCAGTGGCCCTTATGGTAAGACCCAAGGTCGGGAGTAGCAAATAAGCACCGATCATGGTCCCCAGAACACGTTTTGGGGTGTCATTAAAATCATATATATATGTACATATGTGTTCGCACTCTAGCGGCCGCATTTTAAGTCCGATTTGGTTCAAATTTGGTACACATGTTGGTTGTCTACGTCGCTTGGACGAGTTTGTTAGCCAAAAAAAATCCAACAATCGGAAGCACGTTTTTTGACCGGAAGTAACTATTTTTTGAAATGTTTCCTACGAGAATGAATTTTTGTAGACTTTTTCTACAAATATAAATGTTGGATGTTATTCTGCATATTTTATTTTTTTACGCGACCTTATAGCTCGCTTGGTTCCCCCAAAATCGATAACTTAAAATAACGCAAAAGTACTCGGTTCAAAGCAATGTAGTGGATTCTACCGAGGGGATGGCGTGCGCAGCACGCAATGCATTGTGTTTTGAAAATACTTCCAATATGCGGAATGGCGTGCGAAGCATTTTTCAGCTATTCAGCACTGTCGTGAATAGACCTATTTCACAATTTGCTGGTCGAAACCTTAAAACATAGGACTATAAACTTAATTTTGGAAATTTGCTCAATTCACGTCAGCGGTTCAGCTGCGTGGTCGCATTATTTAATATACTAGCTGACCCGTTCGAATATGTCGCAAGTTATTAGTAGGCCTAGTTACTTGATTTAATAAATTGATTTAATTAAGTAAATTTCGTTTAATTTGAACGATTGAGTCCCATATAAAAAGTAATAAACACCTCTAAAAATACAATTTCCATCACCAGTTATACGTTTCACCTCCATAACTATTGAACTATAAACAGAAAAACATAATGAAACAACAGCAAAATTAAACAGAACCTACTTCAATAAAGTAAATTACAACATAAACAAACCATGTTATGATAGTAAAACATGTGCTGTTACAATCAGATGGTCTGTGCTATTATATAAAATATGTCGAATAGAACTCCAGATGATAATGAAACACGAACTGTTATAATCAGCTGTTCTGTGCTATTATATTCAGTTGATCAGTAAATACAATGTTAATGAATAGAAAATATTTTAAATTCCATTTTAAAAATGTTAAACGAAGGAATAGTAAAATAATAAGGCAAATGGGCAAATATACAGTAAATTACTTTTCATTTAACACAAACCGCATGCCAATCGATCCAATAGAACTCCAAATAACACTCGGAATAGGCTTAAAATTTTACCCCATGTTGAATTGCCATAACAGATTTTAATTTCCGTTTTTAGAAAATTTAGTGGGTTAATAATCGACCCCCAAGCAAACTGAGCAAATATACAGACAATTACCTTTATTTTGGTACCAATTGCGTATATATCGGTCCAGTAAAACTCGAGATCTCACTCGGATTACAAAAAATCTTTCCAAATTAATATATAGATAATTTTAGGCTACTTTTTATTCCGAAAATATTTAATTCCTGTAAAAATTATGGACAAAATTATGGATTTTGTGGACAAATGTCAGGGATATTGCGTTTCTATTTCGATATACAGTATGTCTTAAAATGTGTACAGTTCACAGCTACGCCCACCACAAAACTTAGATGCAAATGCCATCAATCATCTTTTAATACAAATGTCTACTATATACAGTACACATGTGTATATAGCAGAGTATATAGTTTACTTGGTAATACTTCTGAAATGGACATGATGCTTCCTCATTTTGTAAGTTCTGTTATTTTTATCTCACCACATTCAAAATTGAAATCTAAAAAAAAATTAAAATAACTTATACAAGTTTTTTTATATCTTGATTAAAAGAAATCGATGTTGAGATTTTTGTGGAAATATCCGTTTTGGGACCCCCTGAGTCCAAAAAAGTGGTTTTTACAAAATGTCTGTCTGTATGTCTGTATGTATACAAATCTAGAGCGAAAACTATTCGATCAATTTCAAACAAATTTGCACCAGACATGTCAAGTAAACCTGTATAGATGTAAGAAAAACGGTTTTGAAAATGTTAAAAAACAACCCCCATTTTGGCAAAAAAAAACCCCAAACAATCAGTTATTATTTTTTTATAAAAAAAACGGCTCTAACGATTTTGATTAAATTTGACTTATTTGTAGCCTTTAATGTACCCTACCATATGCAAAAAACCGCATCTTTATAAAAATTCTCGTTTAGCTGATAATAATAATAACTGATTTTTGGGGGTTTTTTGGCCATAGGAGGGGGTTGTTTTTCAAAACCTTTTTTCGTGCATTTATACAGGCCTAATTGACGTGTTTGGTGCAAATTTCTTCGAAATCGATCGAATAGTTTTCTCTCTAGATAATAATAATAATAATAATAATATTTATTAGTTAATCTCCTACAATTATGAAGTCACAGTGAATCTGTTTAATAATTTAAATATGTTTGTGAGGAAGTATGTGCCAGCTCCTGGTACCGTTTATTTCTGTTTATAGTAAGTGCGTTCAACTGTAAAGAATTTATATCATTACTTTTGTAGCAAAACATTTTCTGCTCTTCATCATTAACGAAAGCTTTATTAATAAAGCTCACTCAAAGTTTGACAATTCGCAAGATTGAAAACAGAATAGTTTCGACTTGCGTGAAGGACATAAAAAGCATAGATTGTTTTAAATTAAATCAAGAACAAACATCTAGAGTTGTCAACGAAGTCCCAGCATTTGAAGTACTTCCCCATAATATGCAGACTCGCGGTAGTTCTGCATATTAACAAACAAAACTTTGTCAATTCGAGGGGAGTTTTAAATAAACTTTAATTAGTTGAGTTCATACTTCTACAATTAATATGCTAATCAAAACCAGTGCCGTATCCCTCTAATCGCTTTTGTTGGTTAAGTGGCATCAGGACTTCTGTAGGAACGCTTTCAGCTTTGTCTTCCCTTTCGTTGATAGAAAACAAGTTTGAGTTTTGTGTAAGAAAGATTCTCTGTATTCATTACTGGTCGGTTAAATACCGTCATGACGTTTTTAGTGTATAACTTATGTGTTCGCAAACAAATTTAAGGAGGGTAGCAGTTGTTAACGACGAATACACAAATTCAGGTGTAAAATTGCACGTTCCAGACGGCCAAAATTTATATTGAACAAACAGGATGAACCTTCACAAAAAAGTTCGCAAAACATGTTCTTAAGCCTAAAATAGCAAAAAAAAGATCAGGACCATAAAAAGACCACCTTCTTAATACACTTGAGCAATTTGAAATATATAAAACCACAAGAACACAACCGGACGTTGTTTTGATTGATAAAATAAACCATATATATATAAACCATTTTAAAACACTGATAGCTCATGCCGATTTGACAATACACCTGATGAACCTTGCATGGTGACTATGTAGTTCATAAAACTGAGAAAACATGTTAAAGTGTTTTGTTCGTGTGTTTCACTATGTGTTTAGTATGTATTATTGTGATTGTGTTTTAATTGATCTGACGATGACAATATAGTTGTTAAAACCGGTATTTAATAATTTATCAAATAAATAAAATTGAAGTGTCTGTCTGTGATTTTAAAATGTAAGTTTCTTCTAAGCTCATATGGTTATTCACACATTACCAAAACCTAAACACACATTTATAGACGTTTTGTCTGTCTGTCAGTCTGTTTGTCTGGGCTAATCTTCGGAATGGCTGACCTGAATTTGACGAAACTTTCGTTAACTTATAGCATTGTATTTGGATAACCTAATAGAACTCCGATCCAATGCAATATTTTGTTCCACTGGAAATTCGACTTTTTTGGCGCTATCTATTTGGGAAACGAAGGAAGCTGGTTGGAAACAGCAATGCTTACAATGCTTTCTCCCTAGCGCTACCTCGCGGCGCAATCATGTACTATTTTCGCGAACACCTTTTTTCCGGCACACAACCCCCGTAAGGATGCAAGATCTATTTATTATTCATGATCTATGCTTATAGCTGACTTTTCAGAGAATATTTTAGGCTACTTTTTACTTTCGAAAATATTTAAAATTCCTGTAAAAAATTGAAAGAATGTAAAAGTTATGAACAAAATTAGGGATTTTGTGGACAAATGTTGGGGATATTGCGTGTCTATTTCAATCTCTGTCTGTATTACATTATGTACAGGTCACAGCTACCCCCACCACCCAACTTAGATCCAAGTGCCTCTGTCCTAATCAATCAGAATTTCCATGAAAGTTACGTAATGTACAATAATATGTTTGCATTTGCATCACCATATGTCACCGCGGGTTATGGCGAGCGAAGCGAGCAGGGACAGAGTATACTATTAAAAATAAGGACTATGGCCATAGATCATGAATAATAAAATAGATCATGCATCCATACGGGGGCTGTGTGCCGAAAAAAAGGTTGTCGCGAAAATTGTGCATGATCGCGCCGCGAGGTAGCGCTAGGGAGAAATCATTGGTAGCATTGGTGTTTCAAACAGCTTCCGTCGTTTCCCCAATAGATAGCGCCAAAAAAGTCGAATTTCCAGTGGAACAAAATATTGCATTGGATCGAAGTTCTATTAGGTTATCCAAATACAATGCTATGACGGACCAAATTATGGACTCTTTTAAATTATTACACAGGCCGGAGGTTAGAAGTACACAAATATTTCTAACTCATGTGCTCTGCCTTATTACTCCATGTTTCACAAAAATAGTTTAGCTGTTTATAGCCTATGTTATTCGCGGATAGTGTAGCTTTTTACTAGTAAAACTATTTTTCAATCGGTTCTGTAGTTCCAGATATTACCCCTACATACAAACAAACACATTTTACCTCTTTATAATATTGGTATAGAAAAGCTCTGGTCTTACAACGCATGAGTCATGATCTAGCTTGCCCTAGCACCTTACACCAATCCTAAACAACCGTCATTTTCGTGAAAATATAGTATACAATAATCTGTTTGCATTTGGTTCGTCGCAAGGGCTAGTGAGCGAAGCGAGCTGTTGGTGTAGCCCTCTTATATAGTAAGTAGGATAGATCCCTGCGTGCTGCGCACGCCAACCCTCAATGGAACGTTCTAAAAACACATGTTATGTTTTATTTATAATAAAGGTGTAGGATTAATAATAACCTCAAAACTAAGATGGTAAATAATGTTAAATGTCCAAATTAAATTATTTCTTATATTTTATAACAACAGTTATAATAATGGTTAAAGGAACCAGCAAGGTTTAGATCTACAGTTTAAAACCCTAACCTAAAAGCTAGAAATACAAAAATAATTGCTTAAAATTTTGAAATCAGCTGTTAATGGAAATATTGGAGCAAACAGCAATATTATCTGTAATTTTATTCAATTGGTTGCTGTGGTAATAAATGTAAATACATGTGTTGGTTTATCATTTTAGGCCTAACCTAAGAATTTTTCAGACTAAATTTACAAATATTGAAATAATAAAAGGTTGTATCTTTTTATTAGTAAAACTATTTTTTCAATCGGTTCAGTAGTGCCAGAGATTACCCCCCCCCCCCCTACATACAAACAAACAAACTTTACCTCTTTACAATATTAGTAATTAGTATAGATACCGGTAATACATTATTACAAGTTAGATATTACAACGGATATTAGCCGTTGTAAGGCGGGAAAAATCGGGTTTTTATATTAAATTATAAAATTCGATGTTTTCAAGGCCGGACTTCGGTGAGTGTCAATTGTTAATCAAAAATACAAGTTAAATCAGAGCAAGGCTTATCTCCCAAGATGAACCTTGATCAAGGACACGTCAAGAAAGGAAATCTGACTTAGCCTGAAAGTAGCTGAGTTTTAGGGGAATAAAGGAATCGAGGAATTTTATGCATTTGTGATTTTCATGGTTTAATACGTAGCGCTAAACGCGTGAGTTACGGCCGTGTGAATTTCAAATCATAAAAGGTAACACTACCAAAGTAAACAGGGGTTAAAGTTAAGGGAAAAGTTCAATTTA